>JAPZAG010002671.1:0-14969 GCA_027475135.1 Bactrocera correcta | reverse complement strand
AAACTTCAGTAAGATAAAGAAGGTTAATAAACTTAAATATGCTAAACCAGTTATTTGATGCATTTCGATATAGGTTGCTAAATGTGTAAATACAAGAAAATCGACTTTATACCTAAATATAAGATAACGGAATTCTTCTACATGCACTGCCGTTATGCCGCCATAGCTTTATGCCAACTTCAGTTCGTTAAAGAAGGTTTATTAACTTAAATATGTTAAACTAATGAGTTGAAGCATCTCGATATTGGTTGCTAAATATGTATATACAACAAAATAGACTTTATACCTAAATATAAGATTGCGGAATTCTTCTAAATGCACTGCCGTTATGCCGCCATGGCCTTAAGCCAGCTTACGTTCGTTAAAGAAGGTTTATTAACTTAAATATGTTAAACCAGTTATTTGAAGCATTTCGATATCGATTGCTTAATGCATATATACCAGAAAATCGACTTTATACCTAAATATAAGACTACGGAATTCTTCCAAATGTACTGTGGTTATGCCGCCATGGCTTTATGTCAACTTCAATACGTTAAAGAAGGTTAATTAACTTAAACTTGTTAAACTAGAGATTTGAAGCATTTCGATATCGATAGCTAAATGTGTATGTAAAAGAAAATCGAATTTATACCTAAACATAAGATCACGGAATTTTTCCAAATGTACTGTCGTTATGCCGCCATGTCTTTATGTCACCTTCATTACGTTAAAGAATTCTTCTAAATGCACTGCCGTTATGCCATGTCTTTATGTCACCTTCATTATGTTAAAGTAGGCTAGTTAACTTAAATATGTTAAACTGATGATTTGAAGCATTTCGATATCGATAGCTAAATGTGTATATACAAGAAAATCGACTTTATACCTAAATATAAGATTAAGGAATTCTTCTAAATGCACTGCCGTTTTGCCGCCATGGCCTTAAGCCAACTTCAGTTCGTTAAAGAAGGTTTATTAACTTAAATATGTTAAACCAGTTATTTGAAGTATTCCGATATCGATTGCTTAATGCATATATACCAGAAAATCGACTTTATACCTAAATATAAGACTACGGAATTCTTCCAAATGTACTGTCGTTATGCCGCCATGGCTTTGTATCAACTTCAATACGTTAAAGAAGGTTAATTAACTTAAATGTGTTAAACTAATGATTTGAAGCATTACGATATCGATTGCTAAATGTGTATATACAACAAAATCGACTTTATACCTAAATATATGATTACGGAGTTCTTCTGCATGCACTTTCGTTATGCCGCCATGGCTTTATATCACCTTCATTACGTTAAAGAAGGTTAACTAACTTAAATATGTTAAACGAATGCTATGAAGCATTTCGATATCGACAGTTAAATGTGTATATACAAGAAAATCGACTTTTTACCTAAATATGAAATTATAACATAACGGAATTCTTCTACATGCACTGCCGTTATACCGTTAAGGCTTTATATAGACTTCAGTATGCTAAAAAATGTTTATTAACTTAATATGTTAAACTAATGATGTAAAGTGTTTCGATATCGATAGCCAAATGTGTATATACAAGAAAATCGATTTTATACCTTATATAAGATTACGGAATACTTCTAAATGCAATGCCGTTATGCCACCATGGCTTTAAGCCAACTTCCGTTCGTTAAAGAAGGTTTATTAGCTTAAATATGTTAAACTAATGATTTGAAGCATTTCGATATCGATTGCTAAATGTGTAAATACAAGAAAATCAACTTTATACATAAATATAAGACTACGGAATTCTTCGAAATGTATTGTCGTTATGCTGCCATGGCTTTACCTTAATTTCTATACGCTAAAGCAGGTTAATTAACTTAAATATGTTAAACTAATGATTTGAGGTTTTTTTTATGTCGATTGCTAAATGCGTATAAACAACAAAATCGGCTTTATACCTAAATATAAGATTACGGAATTCTTCTAAATGCACTGTCGTTATGCCGCCATGGCTTTATATCACCTTCATTACGTTAAAGAAGGTTAACTAACTTAAATATGTTAAACGAATGATTTGAAGCATTTCGATATCGATAGCTAAATGTGTATATACAAGAAAATCGGCTTTTTACCTAAATATAAGATTACGGAATTCTTCCAAATGCACTGCCGTTATACCGTTTTGGCTTTATGTTATCTTCAGTAAGATAAAGAAGGTCAATTAACTTAAATATGTTAAACTAATGATTTGAAGCATTTCGATATCGATTGCTAAATGTGTATATACAACAAAATCGACTTTATACCTAAATATAAGATTACGGAATTCTTCCAAATCTACTGTCGTTATACCGTTTTGGCTTTATGTAAACTTCAGTAAGATAAAGAAGGTCAATTAACTTAAATATGTTAAACTAATTATTTAAAGCATTTCGATATCGATTGCTAAATGTGTATATACAACAAAATCGACTTTATACCTAAATATAAGATTACGGAATTCTTCCAAATCTACTGTCGTTATGCCGCCATGGCTTTATATAACCTTCATTACGGTAAAGAAGGTTAACTAACTTAAATATCTTAAACTAATGATTTGAAGCATTTCGATATCGATTGCTAAATGTGTATGTACAACAAAATCGACTTTATACCAAAATATAAGATAACGGAATTCATATAAATATACTGCCATTATGCCGTTATTGCTTTATGTAAACTTCAGTAAGATAAAGAAGGTTAATTAACTTAAATATGTTAAACCAGTTATTTGATGCATTTCGATATAGGTTGCTAAATGTGTAAATACAAGAAAATCGACTTTATACCTAAATATAAGTTTAACGGAATTCTTCTAATGCACTGCCGTTATGCCGCCATAGCTTTATGCCAACTTCAGTTCGTTAAAGAAGGTTTATTAACTTAAATATGTTAAACTAATAAGTTGAAACATTTCGATATCGATTGCTAGATGCGTATATACAACAAAATCAACTTTATACCTAAATATAAGATTGCGGAATTCTTCTAAATGCACTGCCGTTATGCCGCCATGGCCTTAAGCCAGCTTACGTTCGTTAAAGAAGGTTTATTATCCTAAATATGTTAAACCAGTTATTTGAAGCATTTCGATATCGATTGCTTAATGCATATATACCAGAAAATCGACTTTATACCTAAATATAAGACTACGGAATTCTTCCAAATGTACTGTGGTTATGCCGCCATGGCTTTATATCAACTTCAATACGTTAAAGAAGGTTAATTAACTTAAATTTGTTAAACTAGAGATTTGAAGCATTTCGATATCCATAGCTAACTGTTTATGTAAAAGAAAATCGAATTTATACCTAAACATAAGATCACGGAATTTTTCCAAATGTACTGTCGTTATGCCGCCATGTCTTTATGTCACCTTCATTACGTTAAAGAATTCTTCTAAATGCACTGCCGTTATGCCATGTCTTTATGTCACCTTCATTATGTTAAAGTAGGCTAGTTAATTTAAAATATGTTAAACTGATGATTTGAAGCATTTCGATATCGATAGCTAAATGTGTATATACAAGAAAATCGACTTTATACCTAAATATAAGATTACGGAATTCTTCTAAATGCACTGCCGTTATGCCGCCATGGCCTTAAGCCAACTTCAGTTCGTTAAAGAAGGTTTATTAACTTAAATATGTTAAACCAGTTATTTGAAGCATTTCGATATCGATTGCTAAATGTGTATGTACAACAAAATCGACTTTATACCTAAATATAAGACTACGGAATTCTTCCAAATGTACTGTCGTTATGCCATCCTGGCTTTATATCAACTTCAATACGTTAAAGAAGGTTAATTAACTTAAATGTGTTAAACTAATGATTTGAAGCATTACGATATCGATTGCTAAATGCGTATATACAACAAAATCGACTTTATACCTAAATATATGATTACGGAATTCTTCTGCATGCACTTTCGTTATGCCGCCATGGCTTTATATCACCTTCATTACGTTAAAGAAGGTTAACTAACTTAAATATGTTAAACGAATGCTATGAAGCATTTCGATATCGATAGTTAAATGTATATATACAAGAAAATCGACTTTTTACCTAAATATAAGACTACGGAATTCTTCCAAATGTATTGTCGTTCTTCCAAATGTATTGTCGTTAACATTAATTTCAATACGTTAAAGCAGGTTAATTAACTTAAATATGTTAAACTAATGATTTGAGGTATTTTGATATCGATTGCTAAATGCGTATAAACAACAAAATCGGCTTTATTCCTAAATATAAGATTACGGAATTCTTCTTAATGCACTGTCGTTATGCCGCCATGGCTTTATATCACCTTCATTACGTTAAAGAAGGTTAACTAACTTAAATATGTTAAACAAATGATTTGAAGCATTTCGATATCGATAGCTAAATGTGTATATACAAGAAAATCGGCTTTTTACCTAAATATAAGATTACGGAATTCTTCCAAATGCACTGCCGTTATACCGTTTTGGCTTTATGTAAACTTCAGTAAGATAAAGAAGGTCAATTAACTTAAATATGTTAAACTAATGATTTAAAGCATTTCGATATCGATTGCTAAATGTGTATATACAACAAAATCGACTTTATACCTAAATATAAGATTACGGAATTCTTCTGCATGCACTTTCGTTATGCCGCCATGGCTTTATATCACCTTCATTACGTTAAAGAAGGTTTATTAACTTAAATATGTTAAACTAATGATTTGAAACATTTCGATATCGATTGCTAGATTCGTATATACAACAAAATCGACTTTATACCTAAATATAAGATTACGGAATTCTTCTAAATGCACTGTCGTTATGCCGCCATGGCTTTATATAACCTTCATTACGGTAAAGAAGGTTAACTAACTTAAATATGTTAAACTAATGATTTGAAGCATTTCGATATCGATTGCTAAATGTGTATGTACAACAAAATCGACTTTATACCTAAATATAAGATTACGGAATTCTTCCAAATGCACTGCCGTTATACCGTTTTGGCTTTATGTAAACTTCAGTAAGATAAAGAAGGTTAATTAACTTAAATATGTTAAGCTAATGATTTGAAGCATTTCGATATCGATTGCTAAATGCGTATATACAACAAAATCGGCTTTATACCTAAATATAAGACTACGGAATTCTTCTACATGCACTGTCGTTATGCCGCCATGGCCTTAAGCCAACTTCATTACGTTCAAGAAGGTTAACTAACATAAATATGTTAAACGAATGATTTGAAGCATTTCGATATCGATAGCTAAATGTGTATATACAAGAAAATCGACTTTATACCTAAATATAAGATTACGGAATTCTTCCAAATGCACCGCCGTTATACCCTTTTGGCTTAATGTAAACTTCAGTAAGATAAAGAAGGTTAATTAACTTAAATATGTTAAACTAATGATTTGAAGCATTTCGATATCGATAGCTAAATGTGTATATACAAGAAAATCGACTTTATACCTAATATAAGATTACGGAATTCTTCTAAATGCACTGCAGTTATGCCGACATGGCTTTAAGCCAACTTCCGTTCGTTAAAAAAAGGTTAATTAACTTAAATATGTTAAACTAATGATTTGAAACATTTCGATACCGATTGCTAGATGCGTATATACAACAAAATCGACTTTATACCTAAATATAAGATTACGGAATTCTTCTAAATGCACTGTCGTTATGCCGCCATGGCTTTATATAACCTTCATTACGGTAAAGAAGGTTAACTAACTTAAATATGTTAAACTAATGATTTGAAGCATTTCGATATCGATTGCTAAATGTGTATGTACAACAAAATCGACTTTATACCTAAATATAAGATAACGGAATTCATATAAATATACTGCAGTTATGCCGTTATTGCTTTTTTAAAAACTTCAGTAAGATAAAGAAGGTTAATTAACTTAAATATGCTAAACCAGTTATTTGATGCATTTCGATATAGGTTGCTAAATGTGTAAATACAAGAAAATCGACTTTATACCTAAATATAAGATAACGGATTTCTTCTACATGCACTGCCGTTATACCGCCATAGCTTTATGCCAACTTCAGTTCGTTAAAGAAGGTTTATTAACTTAAATATGTTAAACTAATGAGTTGAAGCATCTCGATATCGATTGCTAAATATGTATATACAACAAAATCGACTTTATACCTAAATATAAGATTGCGGAATTCTTCTAAATGCACTGCCGTTATGCCGCCATGGCCTTAAGCCAGCTTACGTTCGTTAAAGAAGGTTTATTAACTTAAATATGTTAAACCAGTTATTTGAAGCATTTCGATATCGATTGCTTAATGCATATATACCAGAAAATCGACTTTATACCTAAATATAAGACTACGGAATTCTTCCAAATGTACTGTGGTTATGCCGCCATGGCTTTATATCAACTTCAATACGTTAAAGAAGGTTAATTAACTTAAATTTGTTAAACTAGAGATTTGAAGCATATCGATATCGATAGCTAAATGTGTATGTAAAAGAAAATCGAATTTTTACCTAAACATAAGTTCACGGAATTCTTCCAAATGTACTGTCGTTATGCCGCCATGTCTTTATGTCCCCTTCATTACGTTAAAGAAGGCTAGATAACTTAAATATGTTAAACTAATGATTTGAAGCATTTCGTTATCGATTGCTAAATGTGTATATACAAGAAAATCGACTTTATACCTAAATATAAGATTACGGAATTTTTCTAAATGCACTGCCGTTATGCCATGTCTTTATGTCACCTTCATTATGTTAAAGAAGGCTAGTTAACTTAAATATGTTAAACTGATGATTTGAAGCATTTCGATATCGATAACTAAATGTGTATATACAAGAAAATCGACTTTATACATAAATATAAGATTACGGAATTCTTCTAAATGCACTGCCGTTATGCCATGTCTTTATGTCACCTTCATTATGTTAAAGAGGGCTAGTTAACTTAAATATTTTAAAACCCCTGATGATTTGAAGCATTTCGATATCGATAACTAAATGTGTATATACAAGAAAATCGACTTTATACCTAAATATAAGATAACGGAATTCACATAAATATACTGCCGTTATGCCGTTATTGCTTTATGTAAACTTCAGTAAGATAAAAAAGGGTTTAAAATTAACTTAAATATGCTAAACCAGTTATTTGGTGCATTTCGATATCGATTGCTTAATGCATATATACCAGAAAATCGACTTTATACCTAAATATAAGACTACGGAATTCTTCCAAATGTACTGTGGTTATGCCGCCATGGCTTTATATCAACTTCAATACTTTAAAGAAGGTTAATTAACTTAAATTTGTTAAACTAGAGATTTGAAGCATTTCGATTTCGATAATTAAATGTGTATGTAAAAGAAAATCGAATTTATACCTAAACATAAGATCACGGAATTTTTCCAAATGTACTGTCGTTATGCCGCCATGTCTTTAGTCTCCTCGATTATGTTAAAGAAGGCTAGTTAACTTAAATATGTTAAACTGCTGATTTGAAGCATTTCGATATCGATAGCTAAATGTTTTATATACAAGAAAATCGACCCTATACCTAAATATAAGATTACGGAATTCTTCTAAATGCACTGCCGTTATGCCGCCAGGGCCTTAAGCCAACTTCAGTTCGTTAAAGAAGGTTTAGTAACTTAAATATGTTAAACCAGTTATTTGAAGCATTCCGATATCGATTGCTTAATGCAATATACCAGAAAATCGACTTTATACCTAAATATAAGACTACGGAATTCTTCCAAATGTACTGTCGTTATGCCGCCATGGCTTTATATCAACTTCAATACGTTAAAGAAGGTTAATTAACTTAAATGTGTTAAATTTAATGATTTGAAGCATTACGATATCGATTGCTAAATGCGTATATACAACAAAATCGACTTTATACCTAAATATATGATTACGGAATTCTTCTGCATGCACTTTCGTTATGCCGCAATGGCTTTATATCACCTTCATTACGTTAAAAAAGGTTAACTAACTTAAATATGTTAAACGAATGCTATGAAGCATTTCGATATCGATAGTTAAATGTGTGTATACAAGAAAATCGACTTTTTACCTAAATATGAAATTATAACATTACGGAATTCTTCTAAATGCACTGCCGTTATACCGTTAAGGCTTTATATAGACTTCAGTATGCTAAAAAATCTTTATTAACTTAATATGTTAAACTAATGATTTGAAGTATTTCGTAATCGATAGCTAAATGTGTATATACAAGAAAATCGACTTTATACCTAATATAAGATTACGGAATACTTCTGAATGCACTGCCGTTATGCCACCATGGCTTTAAGCCAACTTCCGTTCGTTAAAGAAGGTTTATTAACTTAAATATGTTAAACTAATGATTTGAAGCATTTCGATATCGATTGCTAAATGTGTATATACAAGAAAATCAACTTTATACATAAATATAAGACTACGGAATTCTTCCAAATGTATTGTCGTTATGCTGTCATGGCGTTACATTAATTTCAATACGATAAAGCAGGTTAATTAACTTAAATATGTTAAACTAATGATTTGAGGTATTTTGATATCGATTGCTAAATGCGTATAAACAACAAAATCGGCTTTATACCTAAATATAAGAATACGGAACTCTTCTAAATGCACTGCCGTTATGCCATGTCTTTATGTCACCTTCATTATGTTAAAGAAGGCTAGTTAACTTAAATATGTTAAACAGATGATTTGAAGCATTTCGATATCGATAGCTAAATGTGTATATACAAGAAAATCGACTTTATACCTAAATATAAGATTACGGAATTCTTCTAAATGCACTGCCGTTATGCCGCCATGGCCTTAAGCCAACTTCAGTTCGTTAAAGAAGGTTTATTAACTTAAATGTGTTAAACTAATGATTTGAAGCATTACGATATGGATTGCTAAATGCGTATATACAACAAAATCGACTTTATACCTAAATATATGATTACGGAATTCTTCTGCATGCACTTTCGTTATGCCGCCATGGCTTTATATCACCTTCATTACGTTAAAGAAGGTTAACTAACTTAAATATGTTAAACGAATGCTATGAAGCATTTCGATATCGATAGTTAAATGTGTATATACAAGAAAATCGACTTTTTACCTAAATATGAAATTATAACATTACGGAATTCTTCTAAATGCACTGCCGTTATACCGTAAAGGCTTTATATAGACTTCAGTTTGCTAAAAAATGTTTATTAACTTAATATGTTAAACTAATGATTTGAAGTATTTCGATATCGATAGCTAAATGTGTATATACAAGAAAATCGACTTTATACCTAATATAAGATTACGGAATACTTCTAAATGCACTGCCGTTATGCCACCATGGCTTTAAGCCAACTTCCGTTCGTTAAAGAAGGTTTATTAACTTAAATATGTTAAACTAATGATTTGAAGCATTTCGATATCGATTGCTAAATGTGTATATACAAGAAAAGCAACTTTATACATAAATATAAGACTACGGAATTCTTCTACATGCACTGCCGTTATGCCGCCATAGCTTTATGCCAACTTCAGTTCGTTAAAGAAGGTTTATTAACTTAAATATGCTAAAGCAGTTATTTGATGCATTTCGATATAGGTTGCTAAATGTGTAAATACAAGAAAATCGACTTTATACCTAAATATAAGATAACGGAATTTTTCTACATGCACTGCCGTTATGCCGCCATAGCTTTATGCCAACTTCAGTTCGTTAAAGAAGGTTTATTAACTTAAATATGTTAAACTAATGAGTTGAAGCATCTCGATATCGATTCCTTAATATGTATATACAACAAAATCGACTTTATACCTAAATATAAGATTGCGGAATTCTTCTAAATGCACTGCCGTTATGCCGCCATGGCCTTAAGCCAACTTCAGTTCGTTAAAGAAGGTTTATTAACTTAAATATGTTAAACCAGTTATTTGAAGCATTTCGATATCGATTGCTTAATGCATGTATACCAGAAAATCGACTTTATACCTTAATATAAGACTACGGAATTCTTCCAAATGTACTGTGGTTATGCCGCCATGGCTTTATATCAACTTCAATACGTTAAAGAAGGTTAATTAACTTAAATTTGTTAAACTAATGATTTGAAGCATTTCGATATCGATAGCTAAATGTGTATGTAAAAGAAAATCGAATTTATACCTAAACATAAGATCACGGAATTCTTCCAAATGTACTGTCGTTATGCCGCCATGTCTTTATGTCACCTTCATTACGTTAAAGAAGGCTAGATAACTTAAATATGTTAAACTAATGATTTGAAGCATTTCGATATCGATTGCTTAATGCATATATACCAGAAAATCGACTTTATACCTAAATATAAGACTACGGAATTCTTCCAAATGTATTGTCGTTATGCTGCCATCGCTTTACATCAATTTCAATACGTTAAAGAAGGTTAATTAACTTAAATATGTTAAACTAATGATTTGAGGTATTTCGATATCGATTGCTAAATGCGTATATACAACAAAATCGGCTTTATACCTAAATATAAGATTACGGAATTCTTCTAAATGCACTGTCGTTATGCCGCCATGGCTTTATATCACCTTCATTACGTTAAAGAAGGTTAACTAACTTAAATATGTTAAACGAATGATTTGAAGCATTTCGATATCGATAGCTAAATGTGTATATACAAGAAAATCGACTTTATACCGAAATATAAGATTACGGAATTCTTCTAAATGCACTGTCGTTATGCCGCCACGGCTTTATATCACCTTCATTACGTTAAAGAAGGTGAACTAACGTAAATATATTAAACTAATGATTTAAAGCATTTCAATATCGATTGCTAAATGTGTATGTACAACAAAATCGGCTTTATACCTAAATATAAGATAACGGAATTCATATAAATATACTGCCGTTATGCCGTTATGGCTTTATGTAAACTTCAGTAAGATAAAGAAGGTTAATTAACTTAAATATATTAAACTAATGAGTTGAACCATCTCGATATCGATTGCTTATGTGTATATACAACAAAATCGACTTTATACCTAAATATAAGATTACGGAGTTCTTCCAAATGCACTGCCGTTATGCCATGTCTTTATGTCACCTTCATTATGTTAAAGAAGGCTAGTTAACTTAAATATGTTAAACTGTTGATTTGAAGCATTTCGATATCGATAGCTAAATGTGTATATACAAGAATATCGACTTTATACATAAATATAAGATTACGGAATTCTTCTAAATGCACTGCCGTTATGCCGCCATGGCCTTAGGCCAACTTCAGTTCGTTAAAGAAGGTTTATTAACTTAAATATGCTAAACCAGTTATTTGATGCATTTCGATATAGGTTGCTAAATGTGTAAATACAAGAAAATCGACTTTATACCTAAATATAAGATATCGGAATTCTTCTACATGCACTGCCGTTATGCCGCCATAGCTTTATGCCAACTTCAGTTCGTTAAAGAAGGTTTATTAACTTAAATATGTTAAACTAATGAGTTGAAGCATCTCGATATCGATTGCTAAATATGTATATACAACAAAATCGACTTTATACCTAAATATAAGATTGCGGAATTCTTCTAAATGCACTGCCGTTATGCCGCCATGGCCTTAAGCCATCTTACGTTCGTTAAAGAAGGTTTATTAACTTAAATATGTTAAACCAGTTATTTGAAGCATTTCGATATCGATTGCTTAATGCATATATACCAGAAAATCGACTTTATACCTAAATATAAGACTACGGAATTCTTCCAAATGTACTGTGGTTATGCCGCCATGGCTTTATATCAACTTCAATACTTTAAAGAAGGTTAATTAACTTAAATTTGTTAAACTAGAGATTTGAAGCATTTCGATTTCGATAATTAAATGTGTATGTAAAAGAAAATCGAATTTATACCTAAACATAAGATCACGGAATTTTTCCAAATGTACTGTCGTTATGCCGCCGTGTCTTTATGTCACCTTCATTACGTTAAAGAATTCTTCTAAATGCACTGCCGTTATGCCATGTCTTTATGTCACCTTCGTTATGTTAAAGAAGGCTAGTTAACTTAAATATGTTAAACTGCTGATTTGAAGCATTTCGATATCGATAGCTAAATGTGTATATACAAGAAAATCGACTTTATACCTAAATATAAGATTACGGAATTCTTCTAAATGCACTGCCGTTATGCCGCCAGGGCCTTAAGCCAACTTCAGTTCGTTAAAGAAGGTTTAGTAACTTAAATATGTTAAACCAGTTATTTGAAGCATTCCGATATCGATTGCTTAATGCATATATACCAGAAAATCGACTCTATACCTAAATATAAGACTACGGAATTCTTCCAAATGTACTGTCGTTATGCCGTCATGGCTTTATATCAACTTCAATACGTTAAAGAAGGTTAATTAACTTAAATGTGTTAAACTAATGATTTGAAGCATTACGATATCGATTGCTAAATGCGTATATACAACAAAATCGACTTTATACCTAAATATATGATTACGGAATTCTTCTGCATGCACTTTCGTTATGCCGCAATGGCTTTATATCACCTTCATTACGTTAAAGAAGGTTAACTAACTTAAATATGTTAAACGAATGCTATGAAGTATTTCGATATCGATAGTTAAATGTGTATATACAAGAAAATCGACTTTTTACCTAAATATAAAATTATAACATTACGGAGTTCTTCTAAATGCACTGCCGTTATACCGTTAAGGCTTTATATAGACTTCAGTATGCTAAAAAATGTTTATTAACTTAATATGTTAAACTAATGATTTGAAGTATTTCGATATCGATAGCTAAATGTGTATATACAAGAAAATCGACTTTACACCTAATATAAGATTACGGAATACTTCTGAATGCACTGCCGTTATGCCACCATGGCTTTAAGCAAACTTCCGTTCGTTAAAGAAGGTTTATTAACTTAAATATGTTAAACTAATGATTTGAAGCATTTCGATATCGATTGCTAAATGTGTATATACAAGAAAATCAACTTTATACATAAATATAAGACTACGGAATTCTTCCAAATGTATTGTCGTTATGCTGCCATGGCGTTACATTAATTTCAATACGATAAAGAAGGCTAGTTAACTTAAATATGTTAAACTGATGATTTGAAGCATTTCGATATCGATAGCTAAATGTGTATATACAAGAAAATCGACTTTATACCTAAATATAAGATTACGGAATTCTTCTAAATGCACTGCCGTTATGCTGCCATGGCCTTAAGCCAACTTCAGTTCGTTAAAGAAGGTTTATTAACTTAAATGTGTTAAACTAATGATTTGAAGCATTACGATATCGATTGCTAAATGCGCATATACAACAAAATCGACTTTATACCTAAATATATGATTACGGAATTCTTCTGCATGCACTTTCGTTATGCCGCCATGGCTTTATATCACCTTCATTACGTTAAATAAGGTTAACTAACTTAAATATGTTAAACGAATGCTATGAAGCATTTCGATATCGATAGTTAAATGCGTATATACAAGAAAATCGACTTTTTACCTAAATATGAAATTATAACATTACGGAATTCTTCTAAATGCACTGCCGTTATACCGTTAAGGCTTTATATAGACTTCAGTTTGCTAAAAAATGTTTATTAACTTAATATGTTAAACTAATGATTTGAAGTATTTCGATATCGATAGCTAAATGTGTATATACAAGAAAATCGACTTTATACCTAATATAAGATTACGGAATACTTCTAAAAGCACTGCCGATATGCCACCATGGCTTTAAGCCAACTTCCGTTCGTTAAAGAAGGTTTATTAACTTAAATATGTTAAACTAATGATTTGAAGCATTTCGATATCGATTGCTAAATGTGTATATACAAGAAAAGCAACTTTATACATAAATATAAGACTACGGAATTCTTCTACATGCACTGCCGTTATGCCGCCATAGCTTTATGCAAACTTCAGTTCGTTAAAGAAGGTTAATTAACTTAAATTTGTTAAACTAATGATTTGAAGCATTTCGATATCGATAGCTAAATGTGTATGTAAAAGAAAATCGAATTTATACCTAAACATAAGATCACGGAATTCTTCCAAATGTACTGTCGTTATGCCGCCATGTCTTTATGTCACCTTCATTACGTTAAAGAAGGCTAGATAACTTAAATATGTTAAACTAATGATTTGAAGCATTTCGATATCGATTGCTTAATGCATATATACCAGAAAATCGACTTTATACCTAAATATAAGACTACGGAATTCTTCCAAATGTATTGTCGTTATGCTGCCATCGCTTTACATCAATTTCAATACGTTAAAGAAGGCTAATTAACTTAAATATGTTTAACTAATGATTTGAGGTATTTCGATATCGATTGCTAAATGCGTATATACAACAAAATCGGCTTTATACCTAAATATAAGATTACGGAATTCTTCTAAATGCACTGTCGCTATGCCGCCATGGCTTTATATCACCTTTATTACGTTAAAGAAGGTTAACTAACTTAAATATGTTAAACGAATGATTTGAAGCATTTCGATATCGATAGCTAAATGTGTATATACAAGAAAATCGACTTTATACCGAAATATAAGATTACGGAATTCTTCTAAATGCACTTTCGTTATGCCGCCACGGCTTTATATCACCTTCATTACGTTAAAGAAGGTGAACTAACGTAAATATATTAAACTAATGATTTAAAGCATTTCAATATCGATTGCTAAATGTGTACGTACAACAAAATCGGCTTTATACCTAAATATAAGATAACGGAATTCATATAAATATACTGCCGTTATGCCGTTATGGCTTTATGTAAACTTCAGTAAGATAAAGAAGGTTAATTAACTTAAATATATTAAACTAATGATTTGAACCATCTCGATATCGATTGCTTATGTGTATATACAACAAAATCGACTTTATACCTAAATATAAGATTACGGAGTTCTTCCAA
>JAPZAG010002670.1:0-14976 GCA_027475135.1 Bactrocera correcta | reverse complement strand
ATATTAATTTTTTTTTAATTATTTTAGAAATATTAATTTTTTTTAATGGAAAAAATATTAAAAAAGAAATACATTTTTTGTATTTGATTATTTTTGAATTTTTTGTTCCATATTTTTTTCACTAAATTTCAAATCCAAGCACATTCATCAGTTACAGGCATCTAAAAAAAAGAAAAAACAAAATATAAAAAAATCACAAACACATACAACAAAACATAAACATTTATGTATCAGCTATGTACCTGTTTTGCTTTAAATATTGTCCCTTCTTTTCTAATTTCCCTTATTTGTTTCCCTTCTCCCAACTCAATTATATTGCTCGTTTAGTTTTTGTCATTCTGTTTTAAATATTTCAAATTATATTTTGGTGTAAACTAAATTTATGTTTTATACTTTGTTTTTTCGATTACACTTAGCCAAATCAACAACCGTAATGGACCCAAAAAATGCGGGATTTTAATTTATAAAATATTGTATTTGTGCCAAGAAAATTATGAATAAAATATAAATTCTATTATGAATAAAAAGTATATACCTAAGTATATTTAATACAGCAAAACAAAATTAATTATCGGCAATTTGCATTTATATCAAGCATATTATAAAGGTGAGATGCGGCTTGTAGGTATTTGTAGTGATATACATTTTAGTAAACATAAAAAATTTAGCAATCAAAAGTCAGAAAACATTTTTAGTAGTGTGGAGAGGTTAATTTGGTTTTTTCTTTGGTAAAACTAGCTAAATTCTTACATAAAAACAAAACGAAGTCCATTTATACTAAATATTAATATTTTATTATTATTATTCTAATATTATATGTGACCTGGTCTACGAAAAGGGGGCTTAGGTGTCAAAAAAAAAAAAAAAAAATAAATAAAAAAAAAAAATAAATAAATAAAAAATAAAAAAAATTGAAAAAAAAAATAAATAAAAAAAATTGATTTTTTGACACCTAAGCCCCCTTTTCGTAGACCAGGTCACATATATTTAATTTTTGATTTTTGAAAATTGAATTTTTATAAAAAAAAATTTAATTTGATGTTTTATTAAATTATTTTTATTAAATTTTTTTTTTGTATTATAAACTCTTTTATTAATTTTAATACTATTTAATTTTTTTATGTTTTACTAAATAAAATTTTATTAAAATATATAAACATATATTATTATTTTTTTTTTTTTATTTTTAAAAAATTATTTTTTATGAATTTCTAAATATAATGTTAATAAAATATTATTATTTTGCAAAATTATTTTAATTTTCTATTTTTCATTTTTTTAATTTTTTGTTTTTTATTAAAAAAAAAAAATTAATTTTTATGTTATAAATTTTCGTTTATTTCTGTTTGAAGTTCTTAAATATAAAAATTATGAAATTAAATCATTTTTGTAATCATTAAGCACTTCTAATATTTTTATTTTTATATTCTTGCAGCATTTTGCTACAGAATATAGTAGTTTAGTTCACATGAAAATAATCGAGTTAGATATAACAGGTCAATTGAAAAGTTCCAGGCCTAACATAGTAAAGCACATTTTAGTGGCAAATTTGAAAAGTCCCCGGCCTACCATAGTAAAACACATTTTAGGGGCAAAATTCTGGCCTTCAAGGGCGATACACTGATTATAGCGACCCTCCAACTATTCAATATCAATTTTGTAGTACGATTAGTCGTTTGCTTCAAAATAGGCCTCAGTTTCGGCGAAAAATGAAAAAAAAAAAATTGAGAACAGCAAATATTCGCTGGGAGCCAGATCTGTAGAATACGGTGTATGCCGAAGCAATTCAAAGCTCATTTCATGGATTTTTGCCAATATTTACACTGACTGGTGACAGGGTGTATTGTCTTGGCGAAACAGCACTTTCTTTTTCTTCAAATGCCGCTGATTTTTCAATTCTTCGCTCTTCAATTGGTCCAATAACGCATGTAATAGTCGCTGCTGATATTTTTTTCTTTTCCAAAGCAGTCAATAAAAATTACTCCATGCGCATTCCAAAATACAACCGCTATAACCTTGCAAGCCGATTGTTGCTTTTTTCCACGCTTTGCAGCGGGTTTATCGTGTGCAGTCTACTCGGATGATTGTCGATTGGACTTGGTAGTAAAATGATGGAGTCATGTTTCACACATTGACGAAAAAACTCCGGTTTACTACGCTCGAACATCACCAAACACTGCTCCGTATCATCAACTCATCGTTTTTTATGATCAAAAATGAGATCGCGCTGCACTCACTTTACACAGAAGGATATCGGTCACATTTAGTATATGGTCATAGCTTGCTATTTCCATGTCCCAGTGTGAAAAAGAGTGTGTAGTTCCCAAGACCGCCTACTTGTTGTTGTTTAATCTAAAAGTACAATCTAAGTATTGTTAAGATTAGTATTTTTTGAGCAATCGCCATTAGTCAAATAAACCCTTTAATATAGATAAGATCTGTATTATAGATGCCTTGAGCGCCTAAAAGTATGCTACATTTTTCAAGAATGTGTATGCAATTAAATAGCTTATAATATTAACGCAAAACGTTGCATCCAAAACTGCATATTAACTATATTTGATTGATAATGTCCCAGTTTGTTGGTTTCTTTCAATATTTTGTCTTGTAATGTCCAAGTATATAGACTTCAGAAAATTTAAACACAAGTATATTTAGAAATTTCGAATTTTTCGATATCGAAATAAATTGAGTTATTTTATTTATAGTTTTGAATTTGTTTTGATACGGATTTGTATATTTCCAGAACTAAAGAATCAGAAGTTGCTATGCCTTTTTGGAGTTGAAAATAGGCCGTAACGGAATTTTTTTCGACTACGATAAATTTGAAAAATTTTCTTAATAACTTTAAATAGTAATGTTATTTTTCATGAAAATTTTTTCGATTTCGAAAAATTTGTTCGAAATAAATAGCAGCGCGTACTTCCAATTGTCCTAAATTTTAAATAAGATATTATATATGTGTATGTATGTATATAATATAAAATAATTATTTTTTCGATTTCGAAAAATTTATTCGATTTTTTTTTTCTGATTTCGAAAAATTTTATGTTGGAAATTTAAAATAGAATATAAGATGCCATACTTTTTTTCGGATTCGAAAATTCTTTCGAGCTGATAGCGCATACCTCTAAATGCTCTAAATTTGAATTAAAACATAAGCAAAAGAGAATGTAATCAGGCAATAATTTTTTTGGATTCGAAAAATGCGTTCGACCTTAATGGCAGCGCGTACCTCAAAATATTCTAAATTTGAAGTAAGGTATAAGCACAAATTATTTTTTTCGATATCGAAAAATTTATTCGAATTGTTGCGCAGTGCGTTTTTTTTCCCGATTTCGAAAAATTATAAAGTCTTGTTAAAAATTTTGCATATAATATCGCCATGAATTTTTTCCGAATTCAAAAAAATCCTTCGAGCTGAATCGCAGCGCGTAAATCTAAATGTTTTAAATTCATTATATATTACTTGAATTATAACCTTTTGAGTTACGCGCTGCTATTCAGTTCGAATTTTTTTTTCGAATTCCAAAATTTTTTCGATATTGATTTTTTTTTTTCGTTCGAGTTGAAACGCTGTGCGTAAATCTAAATGTTTTAAATTCATTATATATTACTTGAATTAGAATCTTTTGAGGTACGCGCTGCTATTCAGTTCGAACGAATTCCAAAATTAATTTTTCGATATCGAATTTTTTTCAAATTCAGTAAGAGAGTGTACCTCTCGGACAAATTTTTCGAATTTCGAAATTATCTTTTCGATATCGAAACTTTTTTTCGAATTCAATAACTGAGTGTACCTCTAAATGTTAGAAATCTGTAGAGTTTTGTTGACAATATAAAATAAATTTATCTATTAGTTATTTTTTAAATTTAAAATACTAATATTTTTCAATAAATTGTGAAACATAATTTAACTAGAATGTATTTAAGAGAATTTAGTTTTTATCTGTAATTTTTTAGTGTTAAAAATAAATAACTGATACTTCTGCCAAATTTTGGCAGATAGTTTATTTAGAATGTGTCCAAAATTTTCGAAAATTATTATTATGTAGAAAATGTGTAATTTGTTTTGTCTATTCAATATTTTTGATTATTTGGATTTTTTTTTTTCAATATTTTTATTAATATTTCTCTTCAAATTTTCGAATATAATTTTTCTGTAGAAAATGTCTGATATGTTTTTGCGCTCAATTCAATGTTTTTGTTTATCTGTCTGTTTACATAACTACATAAATTCATTGAAACATTCATACATTCATTTTTAAATTCGAATCTTTCGCAGTCTTTTCCTACATTTGTTCTCTACTCATTAGTTCTAAATATAATTTTCGAAATTCTTCATTACCTTTCACCAATATAAATAATAATATATGTACTTTACATTTTCTTTAGTAGATTAAACGACTAATCAACTTCGTTTTCTTCATTATTTTTCGTACATTACAGGAGGACGCCGATTTGGATGATGTAAATTTGGGCGGCGGTTCCAATAATCAACCAACCGGCCTGGCCAGCAGCGGTATACCGTTCGCGATGCCACCACCACCACAAGCCGCTGGCGCCACTGGCGTGAATCCATTCACAGGCGCACCAGTTGCTGCTGCAACAGAGAATACATCGCTCAACGCTACAGAACAGCCGACATATACGCCAGGTATATAAGACAAATAAAAAACAAAACTATTTTAGTGTTTAAAATTACTAAGAAGAATAATTAAATACAAGAAACAACAACAAAAAATTACAAAATAACTATAATGAAGATTTGAAACGAAAGGAATGTGCAGAAAACATATAGATAAATAAATATATGGTATATATACATATATATGCATATATAAATAACAATGATGCTGCTACTTCGAATATGTTGAAGATGTTGCTAATTTATAACGTTAATTAATATGGTAAATAATTACCTTAACTACAAAGCTAAACACTTACTTGCATATATTTGCGAACATTAATGTTTTTGTAATTTGTTTGTTGGCAATAGAGTGGAGTACGCGTGAAAGCGAAGAAGAAAAAGTGTAATACGCCTGCGCAGCATAGAGGGAAATCAGTCAGTATGCAAAAAAAATATATACAATAAGAACAACAAATATGAAAATGTATAATTCACTGCTCCGCCGTTTCCTTTTTGCTCCTTTTGTAACAGTCACACTCACTCCCATACACACACACACACACATCCACACACACACATGCTAATATGCATTACAAAAAATTAAATTAATAACTGTACTAATTTATACATATATTTAAATACGTATAGGTAAATACATATGTACTTAATTACCTTCCTATTACATATATGTACATGAGTAGGTATATAATATGCTATGGCTGCTTAAAAAAAACTATAAAATTGTATTCATATTTGTTCTAGTTTAAGATTATTAAATAAATTGAAAATAAATTAAATTCCATTGAAAAAAAAACAACTATGATTATTGGTGTGGTGGCTTTTTGTTTTGTTTTTGCATAAAATTCATGTTCACCTACAAAGGGCACATAAACTACAAGCCTTAAGGACCAACGAACTAAAATGTGTTTCAACTTAGCAAAAGAGAAATCCAACTAACACACACAAACACAATACATACACACACGTGCACACACATTTATATATAACTGTTTCATCGTTACACTTAAAATTACTTAAATTTAGCTTGTTCATTGTTTGTGCGTGTGTTTCCTTAGCAATATTGTAGTGTTTCCAAAGTTAAAGTCTAACTGTATTTTAGTCTAGTCTTATTAGAATTTTCATAAAATTTCGCATACTCAACTCAAACATAATATTTTGCAGCTCATGTATGTATATACAACACATATTAATGTATTTAAATATTCTTAAAACAAAGAAAATTTTCTTGAAAATTTTTTTTTGAGATGTGAACCTAATTTAAAAATAAAAATTATGTGCATGAAGTATATAAAAATTGTTTATTCAGCGTTAAAATTAAATAATTACAATAAATAATCCACGAAATTATTGCTCTTAATTCACTTCGTTTGCTTTTCGTAAATAAACTGCTGCAAATGCAAATTCCAAACACTCTCTGTACCAAACCCGAATTTAAGCGGCATAATTCCTGTTTTGAAAGCGTGATAACACTTGAGATTTTATTTGCATGATCATCCATGCATTCGTTTGCTTTGAAATTGAAAATCGCCATATTCGAAAATTTTTAAAACTCAAGTTAATTGTATGTTTTATTGTTAACAATATGCAAAACAACTGTATCCAGTGTTTTTTTTTTTAAATAAACTGTATGGAACATAAAGTTTGAAAAACAAAACTTTCGAAATTTAATAAATTTAAAATTCGAAATAAACTATATATACCTTTTAAGTTGATATTCATAAATATTTTGAAATAATTTCTTACTATTCCAAATTTTTTTATATTCAAATAAACTTTATGGGCCATTTTATTTGAAAATCATAATGTTCGAAAATCTTTTGAATTCAAATAAACTGTTTGGACCAATAAATTTGATATGCATGATTTCCAAAATGTTTAAAAAAAAAATTAAAATTTCGAAAGTTTTTTAAATTAAAATTAATTATTAAATTTGAAAATCATAATGTTCTAAATTTTTGCAATTTTGAAATAAACTGTATGAAATTTTTTTTAATAAACTGTATACCAAAAATACCATTAAATTTGCAAATCAAGACGTTCGAAATTTTCCTAAAATTCAAATTAAGCGATGTGGACTTTTAAAATTGATATTCATAATGTTCGAAATTAAAAAAAAAAATATTTTTTTAAAGCCAAACTGTATTCATCCATCCATTACATTTAAAAATCATGATGTTCGAAAGGTTTTAAAATTAAAATAAACTATTTGTTACTTCAAAATTTGAATTCATTATGTTCGAAAATGTTTAAAAAAATTCTCAATGTTCGAAAAATTTGTAAATTCAAATAAACTGAATGCGCGTTTAAATTTGAAAATTATGATGTTCGAAAATGTTTAAAATTAAAATAAATTTGTATTCATAATGAACGAAATGTTAAAAAAAAAAATCTGGAAGTTCGAAAATTTTTTTAAATTCTAATTAAACATTAAATCTGAAAATCATAATGTTGGCAAAATGATTAAAAGTCAAATAATTTTAATTCATAATGTTCGAAAAAATTTTAAACTAAAATTTTAGGCACAAACGTCTATCAAAGCATCTAACCTTACAAAAGGGAAGATATCACATATATTGTAACTTTTTTTTAAAGATTTTAACTATTTATTAAAGCACGCTATTAAAGTTTGTAGCAGTTTTTATTTTATTTCTTTTATTGATTATCATTTAAAATATATAATTTAAGTATTATTTATCACTTACCGAAATACAAAATATATAAAAATGATATCACATTACTCCACACATTAATAATACCATTATTCATATGTATGTCAAATTATTTGTCAATTTATGGCGTTGCCATCGTACAATAAATATTTAGATTCTAATCATTTTTTTTATAATAAATTGTTGAAGATAGTCGTTTACCTAACACTATGCATGTCATCATATTATTTACGTCATTACATTCTTTACATACTGTCATTCTCACATTTACATGTATAAGTATTAGTTATTACTTTGTTCTTTAATTCTTCTTGTAATATAACATTTTCTTCTGGATTAAAACCTCGTGGAGTGAACATCAACTTTTAGTTTGTCTCTAAATATATACTTAATTATCTCTGCAATCCTATCAGGTTATGGGCCCAGGATCGCAAATTTGTTTAAATTTTGAGAGTTTGTAAGACTAATGAGTGATATTGAGAATTCAGAAGCGTTTTTGCCAAAAATTGAAATCAGTAAAGGTAGCAGGTGCTTTGGTACGGCTGACGTAATGGCTACGGTTACTTCGTCAACATCTTCTCGGATCGAGTTGCTTTCCAAGGACAATTTCGACACTTGGAGCATGCAAGTGGAAGCATTGCTGACTAAAAATGATTTGTGGGAGTACGTAAGTGGTTCTAATTTGATGCCGGCAGAGACTGACACTGCAGCAAGAAGCGCTTGGTTGAAAGCTGACAAGAAAGCTAAAGCAGATTTGGTTTTGTCAATTCAGCCATCCGAACTAAAGCAAGTCAGGGGTTGTGAGACTTCGCGGGAAGTTTGGCTGAAACTAGAATCGATTTATGCGTCCAAAGGACCAGCACGTAAAGCAACATTATTGAAGCAGTTGATGTTGCAAAAGTTAGATGAAAGCGATGACGTGAAAGAGCACATGGCGAAATTTTTCGATGCGGTAGATAAGTTGGAGAGCATGAATGTACAGATAAACGGTGATCTGTTATGTATTATGCTATTGTATAGTTTACCATCTACTTATGAGAACTTTCGGTGCGCAATCGAATCACGCGATGCGCTTCCATCAGCTGAGGTACTGAAAATAAAAATAATAGAGGAGAGCGAGGCACGTAAGCAATCGGCTGGTAATATAGTAATGGCTATGGCTGCGAAATCACATGTGCAAGATAAGCTGAGTAGGAAAAAGTTCATAAAGAATAAAAGAGAATTCCGATGCTTTAAGTGCGGCGCATTAGGGCACAAGGCGAGCTCTTGTTCTGTTAGGAGTAATAATGGTGTTCACGGAAAAGATTCCAATAATTCCAAACATTTGGCATATTGTGTTGATGGAACGTATGCAGCATATCATTCTGCAAAAGAAGAAAAATTTCTTGGGGATATGCGTGGAAGACGAGCTTGGGTATTGGATAGTGGGTGTACTGCTCATTTGTGTAGTGACGAGTGCATGTTTATGACCGTGGAAAAATCATCCAAAGTGAAGTTGAATTTGGCAAGTCAACAGGCGTGTGCAGATGTACGAGGTGAAGGTGTGGTAAATTTGTCAGTGACAGGCGCAGATGGCCAGCGAGTAGTTGAGTTACAAAATACGTTGTTGGTTCCGGAACTGCGCACAAATTTAGTTTCGGTGGCAAAAATTACTAACAAGGGACATAAAGTGACATTTACCAAAGATGGAGCGTTTGTATCCAACGCAAGTGATGAAATTACTTTGATTGCTGATCGCATGGGTGATTTATATTATATCAGAGAAAGCAGCGAGTGTGCTTCTATTCAGGCGAAGTGCTCCGAACTGTTGAAGTGGCATTATCGTCTGGGTCATCTTAACGGGGCTGATCTATCAAAATTAGTAGGAGATGGCATAGTTCCTGTCTCTGATATTGGCGAGGTGAAGCAACTGATGCAATGCGAAGTGTGTATATTAGGCAAAATGTCTGCGTTACCGTTCAATAGAGGCAGAGTGCCTTGTTCAGAACCAATGAGAATTATACATTCTGATGTTGTGGGACCGTTCAGAGAAGAATCCATTGGACGAGCTCGATATTTTGTCACCTTTATAGATGATTGTACAAGGTGGTGCGAAATATACTTACTAAGGCAGAAGTCTGACGTTTTCGAAGCATTCAAGATGTACCAAAGTTTCATGGAAAGACAGACTGGGTTTAAAATTAAATGTTTGCAGTCCGATAATGGGCGTGAGTATCTAAATAATGATTTTGATAAGTATCTTTCAGAATGTGGCATAGCTCGTCGGCTAAGTGTTCCCAGGACGCCTCAACAGAATGGAGTCGCAGAACGAATGAATAGAACACTGCTGGACATGACTAGGTGTTTGTTATTGCAGTCTGGCCTCAGTCATACTTTTTGGTCAGAAGCTGTGGCATCTGCTTGCCATATTAGAAACAGATGTCCATCCCGAACATTAGGTGGGAAATCGCCTTATGAATGTCTAAATAAGGTAAAGCCAAGTGTTAAACACTTCAAGTCGTTTGGATCAAAGGTAATGGTGCTTGATAGAATACCAGATAAAAATAAGCTGGCGCCTAGATGTCAAGAAGGTGTGTTTGTTGGGTATCCCAGAGACACAAAGGGTTATCGTGTGTGGATACCAAAAGCGCATAAAGTCATATGTGCACGTGATGTCCGGTTTGTTAGTGAACATCAACTTTTAGTTTGTCTCTAAATATATACTTAATTATCTCTGCAATCCTATCAGGTTATGGGCCCAGCACGCTTCCACGCTTACTGTAATTCTCTTCAGGAATTTTAAGTGGTAGCAGCAGATCACTTGCTTCATTTATTGGATTCGAAATCAGTTGATGCGAGCAAGCCACGAGAGATGTCTTAACGGACTTGGTTTGTCCACCGAATGACCTGCATATTGAAGGGGCGTGTTGAAGATAGTCGTTTACCTAACACTATGCATGTCATCATATTATTTACGTCATTACATTCTTTACATACTGTCATTCTCACATTTACATGTATAAGTATTAGTTATTACTTTGTTCTTTAATTCTTCTTGTAATATAACATTTTCTTCTGGATTAAAACCTCGTGGAGTGAACATCAACTTTTAGTTTGTCTCTAAATATATACTTAATTATCTCTGCAATCCTATCATAAATCATATTAGTTCGATAAAATATATATATATGTATGTATTTATTTTTTAGATGTATGTTACATAAACTCAATATTTCAAAATTTTCAAAATCATCATAAATGTACAACATTTTTAATAAAGAATGCTCGCATTTCATACTACATATAAGTGGCGTTTTATCATTCATTATTCATTTCTTATTAAAGGAGCATTGCAGCAGTACGACTTGCGATAGTACTTTTATTCGAAATTTAAAAAAAAAAAAATTTTTATAAGTTTTCGAAATGAATTTTTAGCAATATTTAGAGTTTTTTTTTAATTCTTATGTCATTGCTAGTGATTACTTTGGCTGAAATGTAATGTTCGAAATTTTTCGAAGTTTAAAAAATATAAAAATTTAACAATTACACTCTATAATATACTTTTTTTCGATTATAAAAATTCGAAAATGAAATTCTTTGCGGATTTAAAAATAAAAATATGAATTCGAAAATCATGCAAATAGTTTTCGTATCTTTCACATACAATTTTAATATTTCTCATATTTTCTATATTACTTTTATGCAAAATTTAAAACATTTTTTTTTCATATGTTATTGCTGTTGCTTAATATTTTATGTGACGTTTTCTTTCGAACAATAATCTAAATAATATACAAATGTGGAAATTAAGCTTTAAAATATACTTAACGCCACAATTATCGAAATTCTAAAGTGAATCTACAAAACAACATTGGAAAATTGAAAATTGTTTTTTTATCTTTCACATTCAATTTTAGTATTACTATATTTTTTATAGTACTAGTCTGTTCGCAACAAATTTCGAAAGTATACAAACCCAATTTTAACAATTTTTCGTCGTTTGTTTTATTTTTAAATCCATTACTGATGTTTATTTTTGCCGTATTTAAATGTTCGAAAATTTTCGAAGTTTAATAATTTGCAATTTTGCTTTCGAAAATAAAATTTTCCGCTTTATTTACAAAAAAATTGTGAATTCGAAGATTATGGGCATAGTTTTTATATCATTGACATACAATTTTCTACTTTCAAAGGCATCTGAATAATTAAAATATTTCATTATCCACTTAATTCGAATATAATCCAAACGAGAAGATTCGCCTGGTGATTTTTAACAATTTTCATATACGTGAATTCGAAAGTTATGAAAACTCGATTTATTCTATTTATGCATTTTTCAGCCATATTCGTATAGTTAAAAAATCACCACTTATTCCATTGAATTTCGGTAAAATTGTCTAACTCAACTTGCACTTTTTTTGCTATATTGAAATTATATACATACATTTGTATATATGAATATATGTACATACATTTTAGCATTAATATTTATTTTTATTTATATTTTTTATCTATGTATATGAAATATAAAAATTATTAATTATTATAGAAAGTTGTAATTTCACAAATATGCTAAATCGGGGTGGCTACTCTACATATTTCTTTTGCCGCTTAATTATATTTATGTAATTCATCTAATTAATATTTTTCTTTTAGATATGGTACACCAAAAATATTAGACGCATTCAGCAACAAAAACAAAACAATCAGTTATCAGAATAAATTTGCGCAAATCAAGCTTCATAACAGCTGACGTCCATCAACTTTACACATTCAATTAGAAAAAAAAAACATTTATTTTGCCAAATGCATATAAATACCGCAAAGCTAAAAGAACACACAAAATTATTTCTTATTATTAATAAAGCACATTTCACACTTCATTTTACATATAAATGTAGTACATGTGTGTAAATTACCTTAAACTGTATTGTGATTTTCGAACTACATAATTTTCCTTTTATTTTTGCTATTTTAATTACTTATATTTTTAAAATATGAAAACTGTTTAGTTTGTAAAAAAAAACAATAATTTAAAGGATATGCTTTAGCAAACATTGAGGCAATTAAGCGATTAGATTACAGAAATGCGTAGAAGCATGCGTAAGTGGTGTTCGAAAAAGTGAAAATTGTATGAAAAGAAGTTTGTAACACATAATTATATGATTGCATTGCAGTTAACGCATATGTATGTATAACTTTGATATTCCATAATATCTATTAGTTGTAGTACAGCTTTGTTTAATTATTTCAAATCAGTTGCGAAAATAGTAGTAGACACATATATAGATTTATTCCCACATAAGAGTATTTTGTCGAAATACAAAATTCGAAAATTTTTTAAAAGCCATAGTAAATAACATATTTCGAATTTTCGAACTTCAAATGACACCATATATTTTATTTACATGTCCTTATGTTTTTGCAATTTAATCCGTAAATTTTGAAAGCCAAAGTTAAATAACACGTTTCGAAAAGCAAATTCTGAATCTTTTTATGCAAATTAAACTGAAAATTAAAAAAAAGATGACTATGTAACACTTTTCAAAATTTCGAACTTCGTATTGAAAATTTTCAAACTAAAAATTTTGTATTTTATTTTCATATTAAAAATTTCGAAATTCGAATTCTGAAATTTTCGAACTAAAATTATTGCTTCTAATTCTTAATTGTGTAAAAAATGTTTTTGCGTTTTAAAAAATTTACAAACAAATTTTTGATTACCAATACAGCACCGACTTTCATATAAAATTTTTGTTTATGCACATACATATTCTTATGTTTTTAAAATTTAAACTGAAAATTTTGAAGGCCGTAATTACAACAATAGTTCGAAAATTCGAACTTCGAATGTAAAATTTTCGAAATTCGAATTCTGAAATTTTCGAACTTAAATTTTACTTTCTAATTGTTATATTCTTATGCTTTTTTCGCTTTAAAAAATTTACAAACAAATTTCCGATTACCTTTCAACAGCAGCGACTTTCATTTAAATATTTTTAATAATATATAATATCTACATATAATCAGTAAAAGACAATGCGTTGTGTGCTGCTTCCTTTATTAAATGCATACATACATATGTACATATGTAAAATTTTGTGTGTCACTTTTTCGCAATTTTGCTTTATGCAGTAGAAAAAAAATGGGTTTTACAAAATTTTTATATACAAAGTATTAAAATTTAATTTAATTAAAAATATTGTTTATTATACCATTTTTAAAATTGATATATAAAACTTAAAATATTGTAGAAAAAGCCATATATTAGCTTAGAAAGTTACTTTAAAAATTATTTAAAATTTTTCTCAAACCAAAAAAAAATAATTAATAAAAATTAAAAAAAAATAAAAAACATCATATGTATATGAAACAAAAAACAACGCAGTAATTTTGATTTTGAAGTGGAATAAAAAGCTGAATTTTATTTAATTGTTTAAAAAAATTTAAAAATAATTTTTTTGTCCAAAAATTTTTTTGGTAAAGAAATTATTTAACAAAAACATAGTTTTCTTTAAATTAAAGTGTTTTTCAGTAATTTTTATTATTTTTATTGGTAGTTTCTGTTTATCCACCTATCTAAGATCTTATAAGATTTGCAAAAATTTATTTGTATTAAATAACCAAATTTTCAAAATTTTTTAATTAAAAAGTTTTTAAAAAAATGAATTAAAAATTTTTGAATAAAAATTTAAAAACACTGACACTTGACGAAAAAACTTTGTATTATTTATTTAATTTTAAAAAAATTTCAAAAGTTTTTGATACAAAAATCAAAATTTTTTGTATCAAAAACTTTTTTTATAAAATTAATTAAAAATTGTTGAATAAAAATTAAAAACACCCGACACTTAACAAATTCTATGCATACAAATAATTTTTGTTGCTATAAACTACCTTAATTTTATTGTATATAAAAGTACAGTAATTAAATATGTATACAAAACAAAAAACACACAAAAAAAAAAATTAAATATATCTAAAAAATTGCAAGCAGTAGTTTATAATACAACAAATTTAATATGAAATAAAACTAACTACTTTAGAAAAAAATTAAGAAAAATTTAAAAAATTGCAAAAAACAACAACAACAATATTTTATGTTTAGTAACTACAATGAAAGCTGATGTTAGTGTTATATAAACCAAAATACGACGAAACCAACAAAATGATATTCCAATGAACTACAATACATACACAAATGCATACAAACATATATATACATACATACATACATATTTTATGATAATATCTACTTAAAGTAATATAATAAAACAGTGCTATACTATGTAAATGACATACACACACATATTTGCAGTTAATTTCAATCGTTACAATAAAATTGCATAAAATATAAAAAAAAAAAATCAATTTAAAAAAAATCAATTTTAAAAACAATAAATATATCACTTGGCAAATGATAAAAATATGCAAAAAACAGTTTGCATTACACCGTTATGTTGTAAGGGTTGAGCCTTCGGGGTTGTAACAAATGCTAAAGTTTTACACTTAAAGAAAAAAACTTGTAAAAGCGGCTGTAAGGCACTAAGAACCGATTAAAAAATGTGCAAAAAATTAAAAAAAAGTAAGTTGGAGACCCTGCAGTTAGCAAATAATTTTTTTTTTTTTTTGAGTTTTGATTTTCAAACCTAAATCTAACTGTAAAAGCGTTAATAA
>JAPZAG010002669.1:0-14982 GCA_027475135.1 Bactrocera correcta | reverse complement strand
AGTGAAATCAGTTTTGATAACTGAGTGAAACTTCAAAGGAAGGAGTCCGACGGTGACCACAACAACAACCAAATTTCGTGATGTAGAAATTCGTGCCCCTCGCGGTACCAAGCTCAATGCAAAAAGCTGGCTCACTGAAGCGCCATTACGCATGCTTATGAATAATCTGGATCCTGATGTTGCAGAAAATCCAAAGGAGCTGGTGGTATATGGTGGAATTGGCCGTGCAGCACGTAACTGGGAATGTTTTGACAAAATTGTTGAAACGCTCAAAAATCTGGAAATTGATGAAACCTTGCTGGTGCAGTCAGGTAAGCCAGTAGGTGTATTTAAAACTCATCAGGATGCGCCACGTGTGCTTATTGCCAATTCAAATCTGGTACCGCATTGGGGAAACTGGAAGCATTTCAATGAACTTGATGCCAAAGGCCTTGCGATGTATGGGCAAATGACGGCTGGTTCTTGGATTTATATTGGCAGTCAGGGCATTGTACAAGGCACTTACGAAACCTTTGTTGAAGCAGGTCGTCAACATTATAATGGCAATTTAACAGGGCGTTGGGTACTTACTGCAGGCTTAGGTGGAATGGGCGGTGCTCAACCTCTGGCCACGACACTTGCGGGTGCATGTTCACTGAATATTGAATGTCAGCAAGCCAGTATCGATTTTCGTTTGCGCACGCGCTATGTCGATGAACAAGCAACAGATTTAGATGATGCATTAGCACGTATTGAAAAATATACCAAAGCGGGCAAGGCAATTTCTATTGCATTGCATGGTAATGCGGCAGAAATTTTACCCGAACTGGTTCGTCGTGGTGTGCATCCAGATATGGTGACAGATCAGACCAGTGCACATGATCCATTGAATGGTTACTTACCCATTGGCTGGACGTGGGAAGTGTATCGTCAACGTGCTAAAACTGAACCAGATGTAGTAATCAAAGCAGCCAAACAATCAATGGCAAAGCATGTACAGGCCATGCTAGATTTTCAGAAAATGGGCGTTCCAACCTTTGATTATGGCAACAATATTCGTCAAATGGCGCAAGAAGAAGGTGTGGATAATGCATTTGATTTTCCAGGCTTTGTGCCTGCCTATATCCGCCCCTTGTTCTGTCGTGGTATAGGGCCATTTCGTTGGGCTGCTCTTTCTGGTGATCCAGAAGATATCTACAAAACCGATGCTAAAGTAAAAGAACTCATTCCTAATGATGAACATTTACACCGCTGGTTGGATATGGCGCGTGAACGGATTAGTTTTCAGGGTTTGCCTGCACGGATTTGCTGGGTAGGTTTGGGTTTACGTGCAAAATTGGGCTTAGCCTTCAATGAAATGGTGCGTACTGGAGCGTTATCAGCTCCAATTGTGATTGGTCGCGATCATTTGGATTCTGGCTCGGTGGCAAGTCCTAACCGTGAAACAGAATCTATGCAAGACGGTTCAGATGCAGTATCAGATTGGCCGTTACTCAATGCTTTATTAAATACTGCAGGTGGTGCAACTTGGGTTTCCCTACATCATGGCGGTGGAGTTGGAATGGGGTTCTCACAACATTCTGGAGTCGTCATTGTATGTGATGGTACAGATGAAGCAGCGGCACGTATTGCACGGGTACTAACCAATGATCCTGCGACGGGGGTGATGCGTCATGCAGATGCGGGTTATGAGATTGCAATTGAATGTGCCAAAGAGCAAGGTCTGAACTTGCCAATGATCACACCATAAATCTATCGAAATACTGTTGATGATGTTTCTGGCATCAATGCTGCCAGCATCATCACAGCGCAATATTAAGAGAGAAATAGGATTTCAATGATGGAACTATTAATTCAACCAGGTCAGTTGACCCTCGCAGATTTACGTCAAGCATATCTGAATCCGATTAAAGTGAGGCTAGATGAAAGTGCATCTGTAGGGATTGAAGCTAGCGTTGCTTGTGTAGAAAAAATTATAAATGAAGGGCGTACTGCCTATGGTATCAACACGGGTTTTGGCCTGCTCGCTTCAACTAAAATTGCACCAGAAGATTTAGAAAAATTACAGCGCTCACTGGTGTTATCGCATGCAGCAGGTGTGGGAGAGGCGCTTGATGATGCGATGGTACGCCTAATAACGTTGTTAAAAGCCAATAGTCTGGCTCGTGGTTTTTCAGGTATCCGTCGTAAAGTGATTGATGCACTTCTGGCATTAATTAATGCTGAAGTTTATCCGCATATTCCTTTAAAAGGCTCGGTCGGGGCTTCTGGTGATTTGGCACCGCTTGCACATATGTCTTTGGTGTTGATTGGTGAAAGCAAAGCACGTTATCAAGGGCAGTGGATTCCTGCTATCGAAGCGCTAAAAATTGCAGGACTTAAACCTATTTCTTTGGCGGCAAAAGAAGGATTGGCTTTACTTAACGGTACACAGGCATCGACAGCATATGCTTTGCGTGGCTTATTTGAAGCAGAAGATTTATTTGCAGCCGCAACCGTATGTGGTGGTTTAAGTGTAGAGGCAATGTTAGGTTCACGCGCACCCTTCGATGCCCGTATCCATGCGGCTCGTGGTCAGCGTGGGCAGATAGATGTAGCCGCTGCGTACCGAGATTTGCTCACAGAATCGAGTGAAATTGGTTCTTCACATGAAGATTGCAGCAAAGTTCAAGATCCGTACTCTTTACGTTGTCAGCCACAGGTTATGGGTGCATGTTTGACACAAATTAGACAAGCTGCCGAAGTTTTAGAGATAGAAGCCAATGCAGTGTCGGATAACCCATTGGTTTTTGCTGCAGAAGATGATGTAATCTCTGGCGGAAATTTTCATGCCGAACCTGTCGCCATGGCTGCGGATAATCTGGCACTGGCAATTGCAGAAATTGGTTCATTATCGGAACGTCGTATTTCGATGATGATGGATCGTCACATGTCGCAGTTGCCGCCGTTTTTGGTTGCTAACGGTGGCGTCAATTCGGGTTTCATGATTGCACAGGTAACTGCTGCGGCATTGGCAAGTGACAATAAAGCACTTGCACATCCTGCCAGTGTTGATAGTTTACCCACCTCTGCAAATCAGGAAGACCATGTATCTATGGCACCTAATGCTGGCAAACGGTTGTGGTATATGGCAGACAATGTGCGCGGCATTCTGGCAGTTGAATGGCTAGGTGCATGTCAGGGTCTGGATTTCCGTGAAGGATTGAAGAGTTCTTCAAAACTTGAACGCGCGCGACATATATTACGCGCTCAAGTGCCGTATTACAGTGAAGATCGCTTTTTTGCACCCGATATCGAGCAAGCGACTGAACTGCTGGCAAGTGGCTGCTTAAATGAATTAATCATTCCAAAGCTATTACCGAGTTTGTCTGAAGTGTGATCTATAAAACGGTCACATGGAGTGGCCGAATCTAACTGAATTTCCTCAAGGATTGGAGATTAAAATGTCACAACACTCCACTTTACAGCGGGGGTTAAATACCCGTCATATTCGTTTTTTGGCATTAGGTTCAGCCATTGGAACGGGGCTGTTTTATGGCTCGGCAACGGCAATAAAAATGGCTGGGCCTTCGGTATTATTGGCCTATATCGTGGCTGGAGTCGCGATTTATATCGTGATGCGCGCACTCGGTGAAATGGCTGTTCATAATCCTGTATCTGGTTCGTTTAGTCATTATGCTTCCCAGTACATCGGGCCTCTTGCGGGCTTCACAACAGGATGGACTTACGTCTTTGAAATGATCATTGTGGCACTTGCAGACGTGACGGCATTTGGTATCTATATGGGGTTTTGGTACCCAGATGTACCACGCTGGATCTGGATATTATCACTCATCATGTTTTTAGGTGCGATCAATCTGATTCATGTCAAAGTCTTTGGTGAATTGGAGTTTTGGTTGTCACTGGTCAAAGTAACTGCAATTGTTGCTATGATTCTGGGTGGTTTAGGTCTGATGTTCTATGGTTTTCATACAGATCATGCCTCCTTTACGCCAGGTATTCAAAATTTGTGGATCCATGATGGTTTTATGCCAAACGGCATTGCAGGATTAGTTGCATGTTTGTCTGTAGTCGTGTTTGCATTTGGCGGCATTGAAATTATTGGAATCACTGCGGGTGAGTCGCAAGATCCAAAGACAACTTTACCGAAGGCAATCAATGCGGTACCTGTACGTATCTTACTCTTTTATGTATTGACTATTTTTGTTCTCATGTCGATTTTTCCATGGAACCAGATTGGAAGTCAGGGTAGTCCGTTTGTACAAATTTTTGAAAATTTGGGGATTGGTTCTGCTGCAACGGTACTAAATATTGTGGTTATTACCGCGGCAATTTCGGCAATTAACAGTGACGTATTTGGTGCAGGTCGTATGCTGTATGGCATGTCGAATCGTGGGCAAGCACCGCAAATTTTTCAGAAACTTTCTAAAAATGGCGTGCCATGGATGACCATTGTGGTGATGGCTGGTGTGTTACTGATTGGGGTGGTGCTTAATTACTTGATTCCAGAAAACGTGTTCATCATCATTGCATCTATCGCGACATTTGCAACCGTTTGGGTTTGGTTAATGATCTTGGTTTCTCAAGTTGCCATGCGTCGAAAGTTATCAAAAGCAGAAATCAAAGCTCTTGATTTTCCTGTTGTTGGTTGGCCCTATGCACCTGCGTTTGCCATTGTATTCATGTTGTTTATTTTAGCGATGATGGGATATTTCCCAGATTCAAGACCTGCCATATATGTAGGCGCTATCTGGTTAATCCTACTCTGGATCGCTTACACATTCTGGGTGAAACCGAAGCAAGATGTAGTTAAGACAGACACCGAGTTACAACAGAATATTGAAATAGAACGCTAATTTTATTCAATCTTTAAACTGCTCAAGCATAGAACAGCCTTGAGCAGATCAGGGATATAATAATGAAAATTTTGTGGAAAAACTGTCATGTTGCCACCATGCAATTTGGGCAGTATTCGATGATCAAACATGCTGCAATGGTGACCCAAGATCAAACCATCCAGTGGATTGGTTCAGCACATGATCTGCCATCAGATCAATATGATGAAATCATTGACCTTAATCAGGCATGGGTTACTCCAGGTTTGATTGATTGCCATACGCATAGCGTTTTTGGTGGAAATCGTAGTATCGAATTCGAAAAGCGTTTACAAGGCGTTAGCTATGCAGAAATCGCTGCTAGCGGTGGTGGCATTGCCAGTACTGTTCGTGCTACTCGCGAGGCGACTGAAGCAGAGTTACTGGCATCTGCACTTAAGCGTGTGAGCTTAATGCTTAAAGATGGTGTGACCACCATTGAAATTAAGTCGGGTTACGGTCTGGATTATCACAACGAACGTAAGATGTTGCGTGTGATTCGTCAGATTGCGGACAAACTTCCCATCACTGTTCGAAGTACCTGTCTGGCTGCACATGCTTTGCCAGCAGAATATCAAAATCAAAGTGATGCCTATATTGAGCATATCTGTACAGAGATGTTACCAAAGCTGCATGAAGAAGGCTTGATTGATGCAGTGGATGCATTTTGCGAATATCTGGCATTTTCTCCTGCTCAGGTTGAACGTGTTTTTAAAACAGCGAAACAGCTCAATCTGCCAGTCAAACTTCATGCCGAACAACTCTCAGCTTTGGGCGGTGCAGCGCTTGCAGCAAAATATCAGGCACTTTCAGCAGATCATCTTGAGTATTTGACAGAACAGGATGTGATTGCGATGGCTAAACATGAAACAGTCGCTGTATTGTTGCCAGGTGCTTTTTATTTTTTAAGAGAAACTCAACTTCCGCCAGTGGCATTGCTTCAACAATATGGTGTTCGAATTGCTTTATCGAGTGATCTTAATCCAGGCACTTCACCTGCTTTGTCGTTACGTTTAATGATGAATATGGGAAGTACCTTATTTCGTCTAACGCCAGAACAGGCACTTGCAGGCGTGACGATTCATGCAGCACACGCGCTTGGTTTGCAGGACACTCATGGCAGTTTGGAGGTTGGCAAGATGGCTGATTTTGTCGCTTGGGATGTTGAACATCCATCTGAGCTTGTGTATTGGTTAGGTGGTGATCTGCCGAAACGTATTGTTCGACATGGTTATGAAGTTTTCGTCTAAGTCAATTTTTAAAAATGAGAATAAGAAATGAATCATTCATTTACATGGCAGGGTCGATGCGATGGTACGGGTGAGCAACATTTACGTATTCATCAAATCATGAATAGCGTAACAAATGCTGATTTTGCCTTAATGGGTTTTAGTTCGGATGAAGGCGTAAGACGTAATCATGGACGCTTAGGCGCAGCAGAAGCACCAGATCATATTCGTGCACAACTGGCGAATTTACCTGTACATCAAGCAATTTCAATCATGGATTGTGGAAATATTGTCTGTGAATCTGGCCATTTAGAAACAGCACAAACAGCATTGGCTCAACAAGTTGAACAATGTCTTGCCCAAGGTATGAAGCCGATTGTTTTAGGTGGGGGGCATGAGGTTGCTTTTGGCAGTTTTTCAGGATTATTCCAATATGTGCTCAATCATCAACCAAACAAAAAAATAGGGATCATTAACTTCGACGCACATTTTGATTTACGTGAGGCAGAGCAAGTCACTTCTGGTACACCTTTTCTAAATGCAGCAGATTTAAGTGAACAATATCATCGAGATTTTCACTATTTATGTATTGGGGTAGCCCAGCATTCGAATACCCGGGCACTATTTGAAACAGCTCATCGTCTTAACTGTGAATACATATTTGATCATGAGCTGCAAAAGCAAGATATTCAATTATTGCTGCAAAAAATTCAGAATTTTATTGAGAACGTCGATTATTTATATGTGACGGTAGATCTGGACGTGTTTAATGCCAGTATTGCACCTGGCGTGAGTGCACCTGCGGTCAAGGGAATTGATTTGTCTATATTTGATCCAATTTTAGACACAATCCAAGATTCTGGAAAAATTCAGGTCTTCGATGTCGCTGAATGTAACCCAAAATTTGATATCGATCATCGCACTGCAAAACTGGCTGCTTATATTATTTATCAGTACATCAATCATTAATATTGAATTTTGAATAAAAACTAGACGCTATTGATTACATTTAATACGACACCTTATGTCGTCAAGCAGATGCTTAAAAACGCAACTTCGGTTGCGTTTTTTTATAATGAACGCTTAAGTAAGGGCAGATTGGGTAAATACCTATGACAGATCGTATTCGTGAAAAATTGCAAATTCTTGCGGATGCAGCCAAATATGATGTTTCATGTTCATCAAGTGGCAGTGATCGTAAAAACAAGAATAAGGGGCTGGGTAATACGGGATCAGGAATTTGTCATAGCTATACCGAAGATGGTCGCTGTGTATCATTGCTCAAAATCCTATTTAGCAATGTCTGCATATACGACTGTGCTTATTGTGTTTCCAGACGCTCCAATGATGTAAAACGTGCTGCTTTTACAGTTCAGGAAGTCGTAGATTTGACTATAAACTTTTACCGTCGAAATTACATTGAGGGATTATTTTTAAGTTCTGGAATTTTTAAATCGGCAGATTACACCATGGAGCGTATGCTACAGGTGGTAAAGAAGCTACGTTTAGAAGAAAACTTTAATGGGTATATTCATTTAAAAACTATTCCTGGCGCATCACCAGAACTCATTACAGAAGCGGGTCTTTATGCAGACCGAATGAGCATTAATCTGGAAATGCCAACAGAAGCAGGTCTAAAGCGTTTTGCGCCTGAAAAAAATCACGCCGAAGTTCAAAAAGATTTAGGGATTGTTCGAGATCGACTTATTCAGTTTAAAGATGAACGTAAGCTGATTCGATCTGTCCCTAAATTTGTTCCTGCTGGTCAAACCACTCAAATGGTGGTGGGTGCAGCGAGTGAAAGCGACTATGATGTGATGATGATGGCCGATCGACATTATAAAGAGTTTAAGCTTAAACGTGTTTATTATTCAGGCTACATCCCGATTAATCATGACGATCATGCCTTACCTGCAGTTGGTTCTGCACCGCCATTATTGCGTGAAAACCGTTTATATCAATCGGATTGGCTCATGCGTTTTTATGGCTTTGCTGCGGATGAAATTGTAAATCCGCAACATCCCAATCTTGATCTGGATGTCGACCCGAAATTGGGATGGGCATTACGTCATCCAGAGCAATTTCCCGTAGATATTAACCGCGCTGACTATCGTATGATTTTACGTGTGCCAGGCATTGGTGTGAGATCTGCAAAGAAAATTATGCATGCCCGTCGTTTCGGTGCATTAAGAATTGATCAGTTGAAACGGATGGGAGTGGCTTATAGCCGTGCGCAACATTTTATTTATTGTATAGACACACCACAATTTCAAAAAGATATACAGCCAGCTCAGATTCGTCATCAAATTTTACAATCTGGACAATCCCAATATGCCAAGCAGCTTTCACCTCAATTGGGCTTTGGTTTTTAAACATGGTGATTTATCAATTTGATGGTAGCCTGACTGGATTATTGAGTTGTATCTTTCGCGCTTTTCAATTTAAAGAGTTTGAGGTCGAACTGGCATTAGCGCATCAGGTTCAAGATTCATTATTTGCGCAAAGTATCTGGGTGGCCAGCCATGAAGAACATGCCAAGCGCGTTTGGTCAGGTTTAAATCAGAAACTATCCAATGAAGCATTAAAACGATTTTATTACTGTTTTTTGTCTGAACAGCTTGGCGCATTTCAGCACCTTTTTAATTTTGCAATTTATGTATTTCAAAGCCCATTTTCAATTGAAAAAAATTATGGGCATGCAGATGTTTTAGGTGTATCACAATGGACGAAACAGGTCGGACGCGAAAAACATCGAATGGAGGCATTTGTTCGATTTAAAAAAACCACAGAAGGCTTATTTATTAGTCTGGTTCGTCCAGATTTTAATGTACTTCCATTGATTGAACGGCATTTTAAAGCACGTTATCAAGATCAACAATGGCTTATTTATGATGAAAAACGCCACTATGGAATATACTATGATCTTAAAAAAATCCATCAAGTTGATTTAGATGCGACTACGGTTGATAAAAATATTGAAAATGGATTTAGCCAAAACTTTGATCTTGAGTTAGATGATCAAGAGGCGTTATACGATCAACTTTGGAAGGATTATTTTAAAAGTGTAAATATTGAAGCGCGGCGCAATATCAAATTACATATTCAGTATGTACCTAAGCGTTACTGGCGTTATATGAATGAAAAAATCATGTGAATATTTATCGTTGCGACCAGTCTATGGCATCCTGTAAACGATCCTGCCCCCAAAATAATTCATCCTCGACAATAAATGATGGCGCTCCAAAAATATGTAAACTTTCTGCAATCATGCCATTTTGTTTGAGGGTTTGCTTCGCGGTATCTGTGGTGGATGTCATGATAATATCATTACAGTCGAGCTGCATATTTTGTAAAATTTGGCTGATGGTTTCGGGCTGACCAATATCAAGATTCTGTACGAAATTAGCTTGATAAACATTACAGATAAAATCGAAGATCCACGGCGCTGAAGCATACTGGCAAGCGATACGTGCTGCCAGCAAACCATTTTGTGGAAAAAGAACGGGACGATGAAACGTCAGGTCTAATTTTTGACAAATACGCTCTAAATCACGCCACATATATTGGCCTTTCACTGGGTAAGTATTAAAAGGTGAATCATTTAATCCTTGTTTTTGAAAAATACCCCCAAGTAGAAATGGGTGCAGACTAAAGCGATATTTATCTTTAAGCTGCCTAATTTGTATTGCAGCGGGATACGAATAAGTACTTGCAAAATCAAACCAGAATTGGATCGTTTTCATTATTTAAACCCTTGTTTTAATTATATAAATAATAAAGAAAACTCATTATTTAAAGTGGCGTTACATTAAAAAATGAACCGACCCAGCTTGAAAACAGCATAGCGATGATTCCCCAAACTGTAATACGCAAACTGCCTTTCCAGAGTGATGTACCTGCAAAGTAACTTGATAAAGCCCCCATGCATGCTAAAGAAATAATCCCAACCGTTAAAACAACTGTGGAAACCGAAGATTCGGGGCTAAATAATATGGCCAACATTGGACATAGTGCACCTAAAGAAAATGAAAGGGCTGAGGATAGTGCTGCTTGTACAGGACGGGCAGCAGTTTGTTCCAAAATTCCAATTTCATCGCGTGCATGTGCTTCAAGCGCGTCTTTTTCTGTGAGTTGAATTGCAACTTCTCTTGCAAGTTCTGGTGAAAGCCCACGACGAATATAGATAATGGTGAGTTCATCCAGTTCGAGGTGAGGATTTTTTTCAAGTTCTCTGGCTTCGAATTTGAGATCTGCATGTTCGATATCTTTTTGAGATTGTACAGATACATATTCACCCGCAGCCATTGATGTTGCACCAGAAATCAAGCCAGCCAGACAGGCAATAAATAACGTGTGAGAACTTGCACCACTTGCAGCCATACCCATAACCAAACTGGTAACTGAAATAATACCGTCATTGGCGCCTAAAACAGATGCTCGTAACCACCCAGTACGGTGAATATAGTGATCTTCAGCATGATGAGAGTAGGTCATATTTATTCCTGTATTATTTTTTCTACACCATTGATTAAAGCCTAGAATACTTAGAAAAACCTTATTTTTTTTTATTTGTAGATCTAATTTACTATTTATGTGATTGATTCCACATCATAGGTGGCTTAACTTAAATAGTAAGAATAATAAAAAAATATAATGTTAATTTATTTTAAGAGATGTAAAAAAATTGTTGTTATAGTGAATGAGAGCTAGAGTTTTTTTAAATTAAAACTAAACTGAAACGAAGAAAAATAGGAAATAAAAACTCATGACGAATAAAAATAATTTTAAGCGAAGTAACAGATACGTGATATATGTGAGCTTGATCGTACCTTTCTCTTTTTTATCATGTAATTTAATACATGCAGCAGCTATTGAACAATCAGATTATCGACCTGGTAATCCAATTTATGATAAATGGGATCAGTTTTATAAAATTGAAAAGACCGATCCTCAACAGGCTGAAAAGCAACTATTAGATTTGTCTAAACTTACTCCACAAGACCCAAAAGTATGGAAAAGTCTGACCTATTTGCAAATTAGAATTAATAAACCAAAAGCCGCTTTGACCAGTGTAACCAAAGCTGTAGAACTAGAACCGACAAATGATGCGCTTAAGTTACAACAAGCTTATTTATATAATCAGTTAAAACAAGATCATCAAGCACTCAAAATTTTCAAGCAATTAACCCTGTCTTCAGATGCAGATATCGCTACCAAATCCAAACAGGCTGTGGAAAATTTAAGTAGCGGTAACATAAAACCTGTTTTTGCTGATATTTATTTTGCACCTTCTTATGAGTCAAGGTTTGATGATGGGATATTTCCTCTCAAAATTCGTTATGGAAGAAATCTGGATCAAGGCCGAACACAAGTTTATGGCTTTTTAAGTCTAAATCGTGATACGCAATCTACAGGAATCAGTAATCAGAATACAGATACAAAAATATTTGATGAGAATGCTATTGTTGCTGGCTTGGGTATTAATTACCAGCCTTGGGTTAACCTGCCAATACGCTTATATGCAGAAGTTGGAGGAAGCTATGATCTGATTGACCGACCTAAGAAAAATAACCCGACAGAAATCAGATCAAAATTTAGAGAAAGTATTACTGCGGGTCTGAGTGGTTATCAGGAATGGTATGCAAATCCTGATCTGCACAATAGAACGGTATTCAATGATTACTTTACAGATTTATACGGAAATGTTGCTACTTATTCACGCGAAGATTATGACGTGATTGGCGATTTTAGAGTACGTAGTGGCTTGAATGTTTATCGAGGAGAAGCTGGAACGGTCCAAGCTTATATGAAAATTAGATCAATATTGGATACGGCAGGAGAAAACTATAATAATTTAGTAGAAGCTGGCCCTGGCATTGCATGGCAACCTTTTAATTATCTGCCCATCAAATTTAGGGCAGAACGGTTATATGGTTTTTATTTTAAAGATTATAACGATAAGAATCGTTACAACAATACTCGTTTCGAAATGGTTTTTTATAAGGATTTCTAATAATGACAAAACAACTTATTTCTATTGTTTTTGGTACACGGCCAGAGCTGATAAAGCTCGCTCCTGTTATTTTAATGGCGCAGCAGGATTCTCGATTTGAGGTAGAGGTTTTATTTACAGGCCAGCATGATGAACTTGTTCGTGACGCCATAGAATTTTTTAACATTAAAATCGATCAGCGTTTAAGTATGATGCATGCGGGACAATCATTAAATCAGTTATTAATTCAGGGGTTAACACAGATAGAACAAGTATTTAAGGATGGGCGCACGCGACACGCAATTATTATACAAGGTGATACAACTACAGTTCTGGCAGCTGGTCTGGTTGCATTTTCGATGAAAATTCCTGTTGCCCATGTCGAAGCAGGTTTGCGCTCTTATGATATGGATCAACCGTTTCCAGAAGAGGGAAACCGCCAGCTTGTTTCCAGAGTAGCTAAATGGCATTTTGCACCAACAGAAAAATCGAAGGATAATTTATTAAATGAACATATTGAAGCGGATGCAATTACCGTAACAGGTAATACAATTGTAGATGCAGTCTATCTGGGACGTGAGTTAATCAAGAGCAAACAAGCTGGTCAGGACCTGCTTAAGCAATTGGGTATTCATCTTGAACCAACAGATAAAGTTATTTTAATTACGGCGCATCGTCGTGAAAATTTTGGCCAAGGAATTCAAAATATTTGTGAGGCGGTAAGCGCGCTGATCGAACAATATCCTGAGTTACATTTTATCTGGCCAGTCCATCTTAACCCAGCCGTACATGATGTTATTCATAATCGTTTTGATGAACACAAACGAGTTCATTTGGTGAAGCCTTTGGATTATCCAAACCTTTTAGCCGTTATTGAAAGATCATTTTTTATTATGACTGATTCGGGCGGGATTCAAGAAGAAAGTCCATCATTTCATAAACCAGTTTTGATTTTAAGAGAGACCACAGAGCGGCCTGAAGTCATTTCAGTGGGTGCAGGAGTATTGGTTGGAACAGACACATCATTAATTATTAAAGAAGCCCAAAGTCTACTTAATGATGTTAGTCATTATCATAAAATGTCGAATGTAGAAAATCCATTTGGAGATGGGCATGCATCTAAACGAATTTTAGATAAAATTGCCACATCTGATTGAAAAATTAAGCTTTAGCTGGATGCGAATTTGCATAATAAACTTTATACCAGAGTGAAATAATTAAAACAGAGGTGCGATTTAAATAATGAGGGCCATCAAAAATATAGACAGTTTTACCTTCATATGCTTTTAATTGTTGGATAATTTCCCATGGATAGGCGGATCGAAATCCGCCTTTGTGATCTGGACGAAATGCTTCAAGAACGATTGCGGTACGAGTTTTACCTAAATCTTTTTCCAAATCATTGTAGATGTTGAGTGCCTGATAAGGTGTTCTAACACCAGTTCCAACGCCGTCTTGAAAAAAAACTTTATCTTTTTCTGGAAGCCAACTTTTAACCCATAAAGAATAATGAGATGGATTGGCTTCACCACTATAGATACTGACCCACAAAGGGATTGGAAGTTTATCGAGAACTTTGCCAAGTAAATGAACCTGTTGCCAACTTGGATCTGCTTCTACAGGGAAGTAATAGCCTTGTACATCTAAGTGTTGATGGATTAATTTTTCGGCTTGAGCACCTAAAGCAATCACTTTTTGACGTGCTTTAGGCTCATTGTATTCACCAGCCGTTCCTAAAATAATATTTTTTGCCCAAAGTTTTTTTCTAAGTTGAGAAAGACTAATCGACTTGTTCCATTGTTCAGTGTGATTTATTTCAGAAATCCAGTTTTTTGAATCAACGATAGACCACTGGGGAACAAAGGTATCTACACCTAAAAGATCCCAAATTTTCCCCTTTGGGGTGGAGTCGTGTTAAGATCTGGTTGCCAGAAAATACCTTTTATCTGCGCGGGATCATGGACTTTCATTTTGATCCCGCACGCTGCAATATTGAGTAGTGCTAAAACGATTAAAATATATTTAATATAACGTGTTTTAATCATTTTCATTGGATTTCGCATTTTTACGGTTTCGCCAGAACCAGAATATTATGGCAATAAGCATCAATAATGAAATTGCCAAGATGACAATAATAAAAGACGATTGTTGCACTAAAGGTGTTTTTTGCGTTCCAACGATTAGTTTTTGTAGCGTGTATAAATTACCATTTTCAGAGACAAGAAGCTTTGTCACATTATTTGGAATATTGTGTTGGATCTTACCCCAACTATTTATGAAGTTTTGAGCGCCTTCAGTTGAATCTGTAAGAATACTAAAACGTTTCTTATCATAACTGACAATGTAGCCATGACCTGCCGTAGGCTGGTAAATAATATCCTGATGTAAGCTAAGCTGTTGGTCATACATTTTCTTATTGACTTGGATATCAAGAACTCGATCTTTATTGGATGAGTAGTCAACAATATTGAGAGGAACAGGTCCATTGCTCAGCAACATCTTTTTCGCCACTTGGGTCGCAATAATTGCCATGCCAAGTGAGCCATCTTGATGATCAATTGCAATATTTGGTGTAGTCGCAAGTGCCATAGACAGTGCAGCCACACCATTTTTAAGTTTATGAGGAAGGTTGACGGTAGATCGTTGAGTATCAATCCAGATCGAACCATTCGCTGTTGGAAGGCATTGAGAATTGGCAATAATTGAGCTTTCGATTCTGAAATCGAAGGTATTGGAGTTTGAGATTGATTTGGCGAAAAAGTTAAACTGACGATTAACGGGGTCAGAAGCCAAATCTGCAAGCTTCATACTGCCTGCAAGACCATTATCAATCCACGTCGTAATATTTGAGCCTTCAATTAATCCGCTTTGAACGCGTAAAGCGAGTTGACCTTGAAGAATATCTGTA
>JAPZAG010002668.1:0-14983 GCA_027475135.1 Bactrocera correcta | reverse complement strand
CTGCCGTTATGCCGCCATGGCTTTATATAAACTTCAATACGTTAAAGAAGGTTAATTTTTCTAAATATGTTAAACTAATGATTTGAAGCATTTCGATATCGCTTGCTAAATGTGTATATACAACAAAATCGACTGTATACCTAAATATAAGATTACGGAATTCTTCTAAATGCACTGCCGTTATGCCGCCATGGCTTTATATCAACTTCAATAGGTTAAAGAAGGTTAATTAACTTCAATATGTTAAACTAATGAGTTGAAGCATTTCGATATCGCTTGCTAAATGTGTATATACAACAAAATCGACTTTATACCTAAATATAAGATTACGGAATTCTTCTAAATGTATTGTCGTTATGCCACCATGGCTTTGTATCACCTTCAATACGTTAAAGAAGGTTAATTTTTCTTAATATGTTAAACTAATGATTTGAAGCATTTCGATGTCGCTTGCTAAATGTGTATATACAAGAAAATCGACTTTATACCTAAATATAAGATAACGGAATTCTTCTAAATGCACTGCCGTTATGCCGCCATGGCTTTATGCCAACTTCAGTTCGTTAAAGTAGGTTTGTTAACTTAAATATGTTAAACTTATGAGTTGAGGCATTTCGATATCGCTTGCTAAATGTGTATATACAACAAAATCGACTTTATACCTAAATATAAGATTACGGAATTCTTCTAAATGCACTGCCATTATGCCGCCATGGCTTTATATCAACTTCAATACGTTAAAGAAGGTTAATTAACTTAAATATGTTAAACTAATGACTTGAAGCATTTCGATATCGCTTGCTAAATATGTATATACAAGAAAATCGACTTTATACCTAAATATAAGATTACGGAATTCTTCTAAATGCACTGCCATTATGCCGCCATGGCTTTATATCAACTTCAATACGTTAAAGAAGGTTAATTAACTTAAATATGTTAAACTAATGATTTGAAGCATTTCGAAATCGCTTGCTAAATGTGTATATACAAGTAAATCGACTTTATACCTAAATAAAAGATAACGGAATTCTTCTACATGCACTGCCAGTATACCGTTAAGGCTTTATGTAGACTTCAGTAAGCTAAAAAATGTTTATTAACTTAATATGTTAAACTAATGATTTGAAGCATTTCGATATCGATATCTAAATGTGTATATAAAAGAAAATCGACTTTATACCTAAATAAAAGATTACGGATTTCTTCTGCATGCACTGCCGTAATGCCGCCGTGGCTATATGCCAACTTCAGATCGTTAAAGAAGGTTTATTAACTTAAATATGTTAGCTAATGAGTTGAAGCATCTCGATGTCGATTGCTAAATGTGTATATACAACAAAATCGACTTTATACCTAAATATAAGATTAAGGAATTCTTCTAAATGCACTGTCGTTATGCCATCATGGCTTTATATCACCTTTATTACGCTAAAGAAGCTTAATTATTTTAAATATGTTAAACTAATGGTTTGAAGCATTTCGATATCGATTGCTAAATGTGTAAATACAAGAAAATCGACTTTATACCTAAATATAAAATTATAACATTACGGAATTCTTCTAAATGCACTGCCGTTATGCTGCCATGGCTTTATATCAACTTCAATACGTTAAAGAAGGTTAATTTTTCTAAATATGTTAAACTAGTGATTTGAAGCATTTCGATATCGCTTGCTAAATGTGTATATACAAGAAAATCGACTTTATACCTAAATATAAGATTACGGAATTCTTCTAAATGCACTGCCGTTATGCCGCCATGGCTTTATGCCAACTTCAGTTCGTTAAAGAAGGTTTATTAACTTAAATATGTTAAACTAATGAGTTGAGGCATTTCGATATCGCTTGCTAAATGTGTATATACAAGAAAATCGACTTTATACCTAAATATATGATTACGGAATTCTTCTAAATGCACTGCCGTTATGCCGCCATGGCTTTATATCAACTTCAATACGTTAAAGAAGGTTTATTAACTTAAATATGTTAGACTAGTGAGTTGAAGCAATTCGATATCGCTTGCTAAATGTGTATATACAACAAAATCGACTTTATACCTAAATATAAGATTACGGAATTCTTCTAAATGCACTGCCGTTATGCCGCCATGGCTTTATATCAACTTCAATACGTTAAAGAAGGTTAATCAACTTAAATATGTTAAATTAATGACTTGAAGCATTTCGATATCGCTTGCTAAATATGTATATACAAGAAAATCGACTTTATACCTAAATATAAGATTACGGAATTCTTCGAAATGCACTGCCGTTATGCCGCCATGGCTTTATATCAACTTCAATACGTTAAAGAAGGTTAATTAACTTAAATATGTTAAACTAATGGTTTGAAGCATTTCGAAATCGCTTGCTAAATGTGTATATACAAGTAAATCGACCTTATACCTAACTAAAAGATAACGGAATCCTTCTACTTGCACTGCCAGTATACCGTTAAGGCTTTACCAAAACTTCAGTAAGCTAAAAAATGTTTATTAACTTAATATGTTAAACTAATGATTTGAAGCATTTCGATATCGATATCTAAATGTGTATATAAAAGAAAATCGACTTTATACCTAAATAAAAGATTTCGGATTTCTTCTACATGCACTGCCGTAAGGCCGCCGTGGCTGTATGCCAACTTCAGATCGTTAAAGAAGGTTTATTAACTTAAATATGTTAAGCTAATGAGTTGAAGCATCTCGATGTCAATTGCTAAATGTGTATATACAACAAAATCGACTTTATACCTAAATATAAGATTACGGAATTCTTCTAAATGCACTGTCGTTATGCCGCCATGGCTTTATATCACCTTTGTTACGCTAAAGAAGGTTAATTATTTTAAATATGTTAAACTAATGGTTTGAAGCATTTAGATATCGATTGCTAAATGTGTAAATACAAGAAAATCGACTTTATACTCAAATATAAAATTATAACATTACGGAATTCTTCTAAATGCACTGCAGTTATGCCGCCATGGCCTTATATCAACTTCAATACGTTAAAGAAGGTTAATTAACTTAAATATGTTAAACTAATGATTTGAAGCATTTCGATATCGCTTGCTAAATGTGTATATACAAGAAAATCGAATTTATACCTAAATATAAGATAACGGGATTCTTCTAAATGCACTGCCGTTATACCGTTAAGGCTTTATGTAGACTTCAATAAGCTAAAAAATGTTTATTAACTTAATATGTTAAACTGATTATTTGAAGCATTTCGATATCGATATCTAAATGTGTATATAAAAGAAAATCGACTTTATACCTAAATAAAAGATTACGGAATTCTTCTACATGCACTGCCGTAATGCCGCCGTGGCTATATGCCAACTTCAGATCGTTAAATAAGGTTTATTAACTAAAATATGTTAAGGTAATTAGTTATAGCATCTCGATATCGATTGCTAAATGTGTATATACAACAAAATCGACTTTATACCTAAATATAAGATAACGGAATTCTTCTACATGCACTGTCTCTAAAACCGCCATGGCTTTATTCCAATTTCAGTCCGTTAAAGAAGGTTTATTAACTTAAATATGTTAAACTAATGAGTTGAAGCATCTCGATATCGATTGCTAAATGTGTATATACAAGAAAGCCGATACTAAAAGTGTATATACAACAAAATCGAATTTATACCTAAATTAAAGATTACGGAATTCTTCTAAATGCACTGCTTTTATGCCGCCATGGCTTTATATCAACTTCAGTAAGATAAAGAAGTTAATTAACTTAAATATGTTAAAATAATGATTTGAAGCATTTCGATATCGCTTGCTAAATGTGTGTATACAAGAAAATCGACTTTATACCTAAATATAAGATTACGGAATTCTTCTACATGCACTGCCGTTATGCCGCCATGGCTTTGTGCCAACTTCAGCGCGTTAAAGAAGGTTTATTAACTTAAATATGTTAAACTAATGAGTTGAAGCATTTCGATATCGCTTGGTAAATGTGTATATACAACAAAATCGACTTTATACCTAAAGATAAGATTACGGAATTCTTCCAAATCTACTGTCGTTATGCCGCCATGGCTTTATATCAACTTCAATACGTTAAAGAAGGTTAATTAACTTAAATATGTTAAACTAATGATTTAAAGCATTTCGATATCGCTTGCTAAATGTATATATACAAGAAAATCGACTTTATACTTAAATATAAGATAACGGAGTTCTTCTACATGCACTGCCGTTATGCTGCCATGGCTTTATGCCAACTTCAGTTCGTTAAAGAAGGTTTATTAACTTAAATATGTTAAACTAATTAGTTGAAGCATTTCGATATCGGTTGCTAAATGTGTATATACAACAAAATCGACTTTATACCTAAATATAAGATAACGGAATACTTTTAAATGCACCGCCGTTATGCCGTTAAGGCTTTATGTAGACTTCAGTAAGATAGAGAGGGTTAACTAACTTAAATATGTTAAACTAATGATTTGAAGCATTTCGATATCGATTGCTAAATATGTAAATAGAAGAAAATAGACTTTAAACCTAAATAGAAGATTACGAAATTCTTCTAAATGCACTGCCGTAATACCGCTGTGGCTTTATATCAACTTCAATACGTTAAAGAAGGTTAATTAACTTAAATATGTTAAACTAATGACTTGAAGCATTTCGATATCGCTTGCTAAATATGTATATACAAGAAAATCGACTTTATACCCAAATATAAGATTAATGAATTCTTCTAAATGCACTGCCGTTATGCCGCCATGGCTTTATATCAACTTCAATAAAAGAAGGTTAATTAACTTAAATATGTTAAACTAATGAGTTGAAGCATTTCGATATTGCTTGCTAAATGTGTATATACAACAAAATCGACTTTATACCTAAATATAAGATTACGGAATTCTTCTAAATGCACTGCCGTTATGCCACCATGGCTTTGTATCACCTTCAATACGTTAAAGAAGGTTAATTTTTCTAAATATGTTAAACTAATGATTTGAAGCATTTCGATATCTCTTGCTAAATGTGTATATACAAGAAAATCGACTTTATACTTAAATATAAGATTACGGAATTCTTCTAAATGCACTGCCGTTATGCCGCCATGGCTTTATGCAACTTCAGTTCGTTAAAGAAGGTTTATTAACTTAAATATGTTAAACTAATGATTGAAGCATTTCGATATCGCTTGCTAAATGTGTATATACAACAAAATCGACTTTATACCTAAATATAAGATTACGGAATTCTTCTAAATGCACTGCCGTTATGCCGCCATGGCTTTATATCAACTTCAATACGTTAAAGAAGGTTTATTAACTTAAATATGTTAAACTAATGAGTTGAAGCATTTCGATATCGCTTGCTAAATGTGTATATACAACAAAATCGACTTTATACCTAAATATAAGATTACGGAATTCTTCTAAATGCACTGCCGTTATGCCGCCATGGCTTTATATCAACTTCAATACGTTAAAGAAGGTTAATTAACTTAAATATGTTAAACTAATGATTGAAGCATTTCGATATCGCTTGCTAAATATGTATATACAAGAAAATCGACTTTATACCTAAATATAAGATTACGGAATTCTTCTAAATGCACTGCCGTTATGCCGCCATGGCTTTATATCAACTTCAATACGTTAAAGAAGGTTAATTAACTTAAATATGTTAAACTAATGATTTGAAGCATCTCGAAATCGCTTGCTAAATGTGTATATACAAGTAAATCGACCTTATACCTAACTAAAAGATAACGGAATTCTTCTACATACACTGCCAGTATACCGTTAAGGCTTTATCTAGACTTCAGTAAGCTAACAAATGTTTATTAGCTTAATATGTTAAACTAATGATTTGAAGCATTTCGATATCGATATCTAAATGTGTATATAAAAGAAAATCGACTTTATACCTAAATAAAAGATTACGGAATTTTTTCTACAAGCACTGCCGTAATGCCGCCGTGGCCATATGCCAACTTCAGATCGTTAAAGAAGGTTTAATAACTTAAATATGTTAAGCTAATGAGTTGAAGGATCTCGATGTCGATTGCTAAATGTGTATATACAACAAAATCGACTTTATACCTAAATGTAAGATTAAGGAATTCTTCTAAATGCACTGTCGTTATGCCGCCATGGCTTTATATCACCTTTGTTACGCTAAAGAAGGTTAATTATTTTAAATATGTTAAACTAATGGTTTGAAGCATTTCGATATCGATTGCTAAATGTGTAAATACAAGAAAATCGACTTTATACCTAAATATAAAATTATAACATTACGGAATTCTTCTAAATGCACTGCCGTTATGCCGCCATGGCCTTATATCAACTTCAATACGTTAAAGAAGGTTAATTAACTTAAATATGTTAAACTAATGATTTGAAGCATTTCGATATCGATATCTGAATGTGTATATAAAAGAAAATCGACTTTATACCTAAATAAAAGATTACGGAATTCTTCTACATGCACTGCCGTAATGCGGCCGTGGCTATATGCCAACTTCAGATCGTTAAAGAAGGTTTATTAACTTAAATATGTTAAGGTAATTAGTTGAAGCATCTCGATATCGATTGCTAAATGTGTATATACAACAAAATCGACTTTATACCTAAATATAAGATAAGGGAATTCTTCTACATGCACTGTCTCTAAAACCGCCATGGCTTTCTTACAACTTCAGTTCGTTAAAGAAGGTTTATTAACTTAAATATGTTAAACTAATGAGTTGAAGCATCTCGATATCGCTTGCTAAATGTGTATATACAAGAAAATCGATACTAAATGCATATATACAAGAAAATCGACTTTATACCTAAATATAAGATTAAGGAATTCTTCTACATGCACTGCCGTTATGCCGCCATGGCTTTATGCCAACTTCAGCTCGTTAAAGAAGGTTTATTAACTTAAATATGTTAAACTAATGAGTTGAAGCATTTCGACTTCGCTTGGTAAATGTGTATATACAAAAAAATTGACTTTATACCTAAAGATAAGATTACGGAATTCTTCCAAATCTACTGTCGTTATGCCGCCATGGCTTTATATCAACTTCAATACGTTAAAGAAGGTTAATTAACTTAAATATGTTAAACTAATGATTTAAAGCATTTCGATATCGCTTGCTAAATGTATATATACAAGAAAATCGACTTTATACCTAAATATAAGATAACGGAGTTCTTCTACATGCACTGCCGTTATGCTGCCATGGCTTTATGCCAACTTCAGTTCGTTAAAGAAGGTTTATTAACTTAAATATGTTAAACTAATTAGTTGAAGCATTTCGATATCGCTTGCTAAATGTGTATATACAACAAAATCGACTTTATACCTAAATATAAGATAACGGAATACTTTTAAATGCACCGCCGTTATGCCGTTAAGGCTTTATGTAGACTTCAGTAAGATAGAGAGGGTTAACTAACTTAAATATGTTAAACTAATGATTTGAAGAATTTCGATATCGATTGCTTAATATGTAAATAGAAGAAAATAGACTTTATACCTAAATAAAAGATTACGGAATTCTTCTAAATGCACTGCCGTAATACCGCTGTGGCTATATGCCAAATTCAGATCGTTAAAGAAGGTTTATTAACTTAAATATGTTAAGCTAATGAGTCGAAGCATCTCGATATCGATTGCTAAATGTGTATATACAACAAAATCGACTTTATACCTAAATATTAGATTACGGAATTCTTCCAAATGCACTGCCGTTATACCGTTAAGGCTTTATGTAGACTTCAGTGCGTTAAAGAACGTTTATTAACTTAAATATGTTAAACTAATGATTTGAAGCATTTCGATATCGATTGCTTAATGTGTATATACAAGAAAATCGACTTTATATCTAAACATAAGATTACGGAATTCTTCTAAATGCACTGCCGTTATGCCGCCATGGCTTTATATAAACTTCAATACGTTAAATAAGGTTAATTAACTTAAATATGTTAAACTAATGATTTGAAGCATTTCGATATCGATTGCTAAATGTGTATATACAAGAAAATCGACTTTATACCTAAATATAAGATACGGAGTTCTTCTAAATGCACTGCCGTTATGCCGTTAAGGCTTTATGTAGATTTCAGTAAGAGAGAGAGGGTTTATTAACTTAAATATGTTAAGCTAATGATTTGAAGCATTTCGATATCGATTGCTAAATGTGTATATACAAGAAAATCGACTTTATATCTAAACATAAGATTACGGAATTCTTCTAAATGCACTGCCGTTATGCCGCCATGGCTTTATATAAACTTCAATACGTTAAATAGGGTTAGTTAACTTAAATATGTTAAACTAATGATTTGAAGCATTTCGATATCGCTTGCTAAATGTGTATATACAAGAAAATCGACTTTATACCTAAATCTAAGATAACGGAATTCTTCTACATGCACTGCCGTTATACCGTTAAGGCTTTATGTAGACTTCAGTGAGCTAAATAATGTTTATTAACTTAATATGTTAAACTAATGATTTGAAGCATTTCGATATCGATATCTAAATGTGTATATAAAAGAAAATCGGCTTTATACCTAAATAAAAGATTACGGAATTCTTCTACATGCACTGGCGTAATGCCGCCGTGGCTATATGCCAACTTCAATACGTTAAAGAAGGTTAATTAACTTAAATATGTTACACTAATGATTTCAAGCATTTCGATATCGCTTGCTAAGTGTGTATATACAAGAAAATCGACTTTATACCTAAATATAAGATTACGGAATTCTTCCACAGGTACTGTCGTTATGCCGCCATGGCTTGATATCACCTTCATTACGCTAAAGAAGGATAATTATTTTTGTTGAGAATACCAAAAGTCGCACTTGTACACATACACATTGTGGGTGTGTGGAAAGGGGGTGAACAATGAAGATCTCAGAGAGAGGCAAAGCTCTCTCTTCTCTTTGTTCTCTCCCTCTCTGCCTAAGAACGTTTTTTGCTTACTTATTGTATGCACATGCGTGCCCTACTTACTTACTTGAAGACAACGAAAGCGTGCGGTTGTGAAATAAAATTAACTAAAAACGACAGTTGAAGTGTTTTACTATTTTGCCAAATTGGGCTGGTGTGTTTATGAAGGTTATATAAGAATTTTATTAAATAAATTCCATAGGTTATGGGCCCAGTCACAGTTTGCAGCTAAGTGCTATAGTGAATTGCTTTGATTGTTAACGATAAAATAAAAAAAAAAGTTTAAACAATTAAAAACGCGAATCAAGCCTAAACAAAGTAATTACAATTGAAATTTGTGCTTATAAGTGAGCAACGTACATATACATATTTGTATAACAACGCACCAAATTTGCGCACATTTTATTTTCAATTTCTGTGCGAATGTTAAGCAGACTAGCAACAAAAATTCTGAGAAGCGCATAACAATCAAAAAGAAGAACAGTTATTCTAGGAAGATGGAAAAAGGAAAGAGAAACATAACACCTTTTAACGGGGAAAAGTATTCTATATGGAAATTTAGAGTCAGGGCTTTGTTAGAGGAAAACGAGTTGTTAAAAGTAATTGATGAGGAACCAAGTGATAAGGAAAGTGATGAAGTAAAGCGAGCAGAAAGAAATGCAAAGAGTCTTGTAATTGAATATTTGAGTGACTCTTTTTTAGTTTTTGCCAACAATGGGAACTCGGCTAAGGAGATTTTTAAAAATTTGGACACTATTTACGAGCGTAAAAGCCTGGCATCTCAACTTTCATTACGCAAACAACTATTGTCTTTAAAATTGAAGGGTGATACTCCGCTATTAAACCACTTTCGTTTATTTGATGATTTGGTTACTGATTTAAAGTTGCGGCGGGAGCCAAGATAGATGAAATGGACAAAGTGTCTCATTTGCTTCTAACACTTCCAACTAGCTATGACAGCTAATAACAGCGATAGAAACTCTCTCTGAGAGCAATTTAACATTAGGCTTTGTAAAGACTCGGCTTCTCGATCACGAAATTAAACTAAAAGGAGTTAGCAAGGACACAAGTGCAAAAGTTTTGCAGGCTATAGGCAATCGAGAGCCTAGGGATAGCACATACAAAAACAAAATAACAAAATTTGTGAAGAAACAATTTCAGAATAAGTCAAAGCTTAAGCTGAAGTGTTTTCATTGCGGAAAATTTGGTCATATAAAGAAAGACTGTTTCTTCCTAAAAAGGCAGGCAGGTCTCAACCAGAATGTTCATGTCCAGAGTAATGTTAGAGAGAGACAGGCTCAGATGGCAACAGCAACGCAGCCAGAACGCTCGTTTGCATTTATGATGAACGTAACTGTTAGTGAGAAACAGACTCAGATGGCAGCAACGCAGCTGGACTGTGCTTTCGCATTTATGATGAAATTAGCTAATTCCAGTGAAAAGACAGATGGCGTAGATTTTATATTAGATTCAGGGGCGTCAGATCATATAGTAAATGACATAACTGTATTTTCCGAGTATGAGAATATAAATCCAAGTGTGGCGATTGAGATTGCAAAGCGTGGAGAATTTGTGTATGCTACTGCAAAAGGACTGGTTAGTCTTAACAGTTCTGGGAAAAACATTACATTACAAAATGTGCTGTATTGCAAGGAAATTCCGCACAATTTACTATCCGTGAAGAAGATGCTAGATGCTGGAATGTCCGTCGAATTTAATCCGGATGGTATAAAAGTAATCAAAAATGGTAACTTGGCATTTGAAGGGGTATGTAAGTATAATGTACCGATTGTGAAATTTTATTTAAATAGTAAAGTATATACATCCAAAATTTTAAATGATGCAGAATATCGCTTGTGGCATGAAAGGTTAGGCCATATCAGTGTAGGAAAGTTCTTAGAAATTAAACGGAATAGCTTGTTTGAAGATGTTGAACTTATAAAAAACGTACAGATAAATAGAAATGAAATATGTGAGACGTGTATTAACGGAAAGCAATCTAGGCTAAAATTCGAAAAATCTAAAAACAAAGAAAATATTGACCGCCCATTGTTCGTAGTTCATTCTGACGTGTGTGGTCCGATTACGCCCTCAACTATTGATAATAAAAACTACTGTAGTATTTATTGATCAGTTCACACATTACTGTGTGACATATTTAATAACTTATAAATCAGACGTGTTTTTTGTATTCAAAGACTTTGTGGCGAAAAGTGAGGCTCATTTCAACTTAAAAATGGTAAATCTATATATTGATAATGGTAGGGAATACCTCTCTAATGAAATGCGTGAATTTTGTGTAGAAAAAGGTATCAGCTATCATTTAACGATTCCTCATACCCCACAATTGAATGGTGTTGCAGAACGGATGATTAGAACAATCACCGAAAAAGCTCGCTCTATGATTAACTGTACTAAACTTAATAAAAGTTTTTGGGGTGAAGCTGTTTTAACAGCAACTTATTTAATTAATAGGTCCCCAAGTAGAGCTTTGGAAAATATAAGAAAAACACCATATGAGATGTGGCATAAAAAGAAGCCAATATTAAAATATTTGAATATTTTTGGATCAACTGTATACGCACTAAATAAAGTGCGTAAGCGAAAATTTGATGAGAAATCTATCAAGACTATACTCGTTGGGTATGAGCCAAATGGCTATAAATTGTGGAATGAGGAATAGAGAAAATTTATGATGGCTAGAGATGTAGTGGTGGACGAAAAAAATATAAAATCTATGACCTTAAATGAAAATGACTCTGTGGTAAAACATAATGATGTTAGCAGAAGTCATGATTCTCCAATTGAAGAGAATGAAGAGTCAAATTTTCCATCACAGGAAATGAATGAATCAATGAATTCAAAGTCTGGTGAAAACTCAAATAAAAATTCCACTTGTCTCGAGAATACCGATCCAGTAGTTGAAACTGGTGATAATATACAAGAAAATGAAAATCAACAAGTCAGACGCAGTGAGAGAAATAAAGACAAACCAAAATTATCATATAGATTTTTAGAAAAATGTCTTATGAATACCCCATTATGTTTAAGTGATATTCCCAATACATATGAGGAAATTAAATTTCGCGATGACAGAACCTTGTGGGAGGAAGCCATTCAAGATGAACTAAATTCTCGTTTCATAAATAATACATGGTGCTTAGTGCAAAGGCCTATGGATAAAAACATAGTAGATTGCAAGTGGGTTTTTAGTTTAAAGCAAGACGAAAATGGTAATTTACTGAAATATAAGGCAAGACTGGTAGCAAGGGGCTTCACCCAAGAATATATGATGGATTATGATGAGACCTTTGCACCTGTTGCACGAATTTCTAGTTTCATATTTCTTTTAGCATTTTCTAATCAATATAATTTACTGATCCATCATATGGATGTAAAAACAGCGTTTTTATATGGAACTTTAAAGGATGAAATTTATATGAAGGTTCCAAAATGTTTAAACCAGTATGATGGAAATAAAGTATGTAAACTAAATAAAGCTATTTATGGCCTTAAGCAAGCTGCACGATGCTGGTTTGAGGTTTTTGAAAGTGCACTTAAAAATTTTGGTTTTCAAAATCTAGAAGTAGACCGATGTATATATATTTTAAATAAGGGAGATATAAGTAAAAATATATATATACTATTATATGTTGACGATGTGGTAATTTCCACTAGTAATTCCGAAAGTATGTCTAAATTTAAAACTTATCTTTCAAGTACGTTTCAAATGACTGACTTATGTGAAATACGACATTTCCTTGGAATAAAAATTGAACGAAAAAATGATCAAATTTGTCTCAGTCAATCTGCATATATTAAAAATGTTTTAAAGAAATTCAATATGGAAGATTGTAATTCAGTTAGTACCCCTCTTCCAAGCAAACTAAATTATGAGGACTTGCAAGCTGAAGAATCATGTGAAGCACCATGTAGGAATTTAATTGGCTGTTTAATGTATATAATGTTGTGCACACGTCCGGACTTGAGTACATCAATAAGTATCTTAAGCCGGTATACTAATAATAATAACAAAGAATTATGGCAATGTCTTAAACGAGTTTTAAGATACCTAAAAGGAACTGTTGACTTAAAGTTATCGTTCAAAAGGAATCTTAAAGTGGATAATATTCTTATAGGACATGTCGATTCTGATTGGGCTGGAAATGAGACTGATAGGAGAAGTTCTACTGGATATATATTTAAAATGTTTGGAAATTGTTCAATTTCCTTGAGTACTATGAAACAAAAATCAGTAGCTGCTTCATCTACCGAAGCCGAATATATGGCCTTATTTGAAGGTGTTAGAGAAGCGTTATGGCTAAAGTCATTAATAAATGAAATTAAGTTAAAATTAAATGGCCCAATAGATATTTTTGAAGACAACCAAGGTTGTATTAGTATAGCCAATAATCCTACTTGCCACAAGAGAACTAAGCACATAGATATTAAATATCATTTTACCAGGGAACAAATTGAAAACAAACTAATCTGCGTCAAGTATATCTCCACAGATTCCCAATTGGCAGATATTCTAACGAAGCCACTACCAACTGCTAGATTCACTGCACTGCGAGACCAACTGGGACTAACTGGACCTTCAGCCTGAACCTTTATATGGTTTTTTGTTTATTGATAATTCACCTTAAAACCAGGACAAACTGGATTTCTTGGTATATACATATCTATATATTTAACAATAATCGAACTAAAAAAAAAAATAATACAATCATTTGAATATTCACACAGTCGTTTGAAAATTATCTTTTGATATTCCTTAATTTTGTGTCAGTGTGACTTTTGAGGTGGCGTGCTGAGAATACCAAAAGGCGCACTTGTACACATACACTATGTGGGTGTGTGGAAAGGGGGTGAACAATGAAGATCTCAGAGAGAGGCAAAGCTCTCTCTTCTCTTTGTTCTCTCCCTCTCTGCCTAAGAACGTTTTTTGCTTACTTATTGTATGCACATGCGTGCCCTACTTACTTACTTGAAGACAACGAAAGCGTGCGGTTGTGAAATAAAATTAACTTTAAAAAAGACAGTTGAAGTGTTTTACTATTTTGCCAAATTGGGCTGGTGTGTTTATGAAGGTTATATGAGAATTTTATTAAATAAATTCCATAATTTTAAATATGTTAAACTAATGGTTTGAAGCATTTCGATATCGATTGCTAAATGTGTAAATACAAGAAATTCGACTTTATACCTAAATATAAAATTATAACATTACGGAATTCTTCTAAATGCATTGCCGTTAAGCCGCCATGGCTTTATATCAACTTCAATACGTTAAAGAAGGTTAATTAACTTAAATATGTTAAACTAATGATTTGAAGCATAACGATATCGCTCGCTAAATGTGTATATACAAGAAAATCGAATTTATACCTAAATATAAGATAACGGGATTCTTCTAAATGCACTGCCGTTATACCGTTAAGTCTTTATGTAGACTTCAGTAAGCTAAAAAATGTTTATTAAATTAATATGTTAAACTAATGATTTGAAGCATTTCGATATCGATATCTAAATGTGTATATAAAAGAAAATCGGCTTTATACCTAAATAAAAGATTACGGAATTCTTCTACATGCACTGGCGTAATGCCGGCGTGGCTATATGCCAACTTCAGATCGTTAAAGATGGTTTATTAACTTAAATATGTTAAGCTAATGAGTCGAAGCATCTCGATATCGATTGCTAAATGTGTATATACAACAAAATCGACTTTATACCTAAATATTAGATTACAGAATTCTTCGAAATGCACTGCCGTTATACCGTTAAGGCTTTATGTAGACTTCAGTGCGTTAAAGAACGTTTATTAACTTAAATATGTTAAACTAATGATTTGAAGCATTTCGATATCGCTTGCTTAATATGTAAATACAAGAAAATCGACTTTATACCTAAAAAGAAGTTTACGGAATTCTTCTGAATGCACTGCAGTTATACCGTTAAGGCTTTATGTAGACTTCAGTGCGTTAAAGAACGTTTATTAACTTAAATATGTTAAACTAATATTTTGAAGCATTT
>JAPZAG010002667.1:0-14987 GCA_027475135.1 Bactrocera correcta | reverse complement strand
CAAATACGCGCCAAAAGCGAAAAAAAGAAATGACTGGCGCGCTGTTGCAAACACACGCATATAACCACGTAAGCGGTGCCTACGCTAGTAAGGAAGGAGAAAAGTAGACCCGTTATATACAAAAACAGAAAATACTGACTCATCCAATAATTTTTATTGAACGATTTATCTACAAGTATTATTTCCGGAGTTTGATCGAATTTTGATTTTGATCAGTTTTACCTGAAGATCCATTTATCATAAACCAATGTTCGAGTGGTCGCATACGTGGTTTTGCTAATGCATATAAAAAGTCAATCCTATTTGTTTAGCCATATATGTAATATCTACAAATCGAATTTTACTATACTTTTGATAAAGATAAGTCATGTGTGGCAGATATTCTTACCCTGAAAGTTCAGTTGTTACCATATACCATATTATGTGAATATTTTTGTTCTTGTACAAACAATTTTTATCTTCAAAGAAAATAAATCTACAACTTGGAATTTAGAGTATTCTTATATAAAATTTTTGATCTACAAAAGCTTAACTTTTTTCACAACAGCTTCCTTTATACGCAGGTAAAGTTAAGCATCAATGTACTGTCTTCATCTGGTACACCATGCCGTATTTGCAACAGTCAGTGTATCAAGTGTATGAATGCTCATGTCACTTGATGTTTTTGACAAATTGAACAGTTTATAACTAACGGGTGATTTTTTTGAGGTTAGGATTTTCATGCATTAGTATTTGACAGATCACGTGGGATTTCAGACATGGTGTCAAAGAGAAAGATGCTCAGTATGCTGTGACATTTCATCATGAATAGACTTGCTAACGAGCAACGCTTGCAAATCATTGAATTTTATTACCAAAATCAGTGTTCGGTTCGAAATGTGTTTCGCGCTTTACGTCCGATGAGCGATGAGGCTCATTTCTGGTTGAATGGCTACGTAAATAAGCAAAATTGCCGCATTTGGGGTGAAGAGCAACCAGAAGCCGTTCAAGAACTGCCCATGCATCCCGAAAAATGCACTGTTTGGTGTGGTTTGTACGCTGGTGGAATCATTGGACCGTATTTTTTCAAAGATGCTGTTGGACGCAACGTTACGGTGAATGGCGATCGCTATCGTTCGATGCTAACAAACTTTTTGTTGCCAAAAATGGAAGAACTGAACTTGGTTGACATGTGGTTTCAACAAGATGGCGCTACATGCCACACAGCTCGCGATTCTATGGCCATTTTGAGGGAAAACTTCGGACAACAATTCATCTCAAGAAATGGACCCGTAAGTTGGCCACCAAGATCATGCGATTTAACGCCTTTAGACTATTTTTTGTGGGGCTACGTCAAGTCTAAAGTCTACAGAAATAAGCCAGCAACTATTCCAGCTTTGGAAGACAACATTTCCGAAGAAATTCGGGCTATTCCGGCCGAAATGCTCGAAAAAGTTGCCCAAAATTGGACTTTCCGAATGGACCACCTAAGGCGCAGCCGCGGTCAACATTTAAATGAAATTATCTTCAAAAAGTAAATGTCATGAACCAATCTAACGTTTCAAATAAAGAACCGATGAGATTTTGCAAATTTTATGCGTTTTTTTTAAAAAAAAAGTTATCAAGCTCTTAAAAAATCACCCTTTAAAAAAGCATTCTGAACTTTTTTGTAAAACTGGATATTATATTGTATTAGAATAACATTTTTCAAATTTGTCATATCCTTTAAAAGTTGAATTTTTTGCTGCCCAGAAGACTAGTCAGAGGGTACATAAATGAAATGCGGGAGTTGAGTGACTGATAATGTTTTCTCTTATTACACTTTTTATGGAGAAAATCATCATCCATAAAGTTGGCACTGATCTATAAACTTATTTATGCAAGTGCATGAACATGCCGTGTGTCCTTTAAGCGCAAAAGCGTTGACGTGAGCACAAAAGTCATGCAACCTCAATATAAATGTTGGCATCAACAGGCCGTCCCAATAGTGGGGGTATGTTTTCAGAGAATACTTTCACTAAAACCCATATATGTACATATATGTATGTGGCTGGTTGTGTATGCGTTTACGTACATACATATGCATATGGTTGCTGAGTACTCAGATAAAGTATATAATTTTGTATTTGTCTGTAAATACACGCTTATGAAAGTTTGCGTGTCAATGGTGTCAGCAGATATTGCAGATATAAAGCATAAACAATTCGCATATCTCCGAATAGGTGTGTGTAAGCAACTATTTGTATAGGTGTAGGTGTGCATTGGCATACAGTGGATCGGAAAAGTAAATATGCAAATATCGTTAAAGTATTTTTATGGCACTGAAGCTAAACTTTTTGCAACAAAAATGTAATAAATAATTTTAAAATGTATTTTCTTTGTATTCGGTCGCATTTATGAATTGCTATAATTTATTAAATTGTTCTAATAGTTTGATAATCAACTAATAATCCCTATCAAAAAGGCTCATGAAAACAGGTTGGAAAACGCATCTTGTTCTTTTCATAATCATGTTGACTAACCTGTTGAGGTGTCGAAAAAGACGTTCATGAGAGGTAGTACGGGAGAAATAGATATTTCATCATAGGCGACCGAAAACGCGAAAGTATCAAAATAAATGGCTGATATGTGTCGTTAATATAAAGAAATATTTGTGGAGATCTTCAAAAGGCGTACAAATAGTTTACATCCATTCCCAAAATAATATGAACACATTTTCCGAAAACAGGTCACTTTTGTTTCGGTTCGAGCTTTCTTAGTCTCATACACTCCATTTTTTTTAGCGCAAACTGTACCAATACTGCGTGCAGTTTGTATACAGAAACTTTTGCCCATTTATCTGTCTGTTGTTGGGTCGTCTCGCAAACGTCGCAGAATACCACATATGTTGGTCCGAAATTGCGGTGCTCATGTTTCATTTTTATGTGTGGCAATACCAACAATATTAAATGTTGCCCTTAGACAACAAAAATAGTAGCAGCAGTAATAATAATATCATATACGGGAGTTGGGCAGGAGGCAATTGCCTTCAGCTGAATGGGGTGGAAAAAGCGCAACAGCAGTAACTCCAAGCTGAAAAGACAAAAAATATACGAGTAAGCAAAATAAAAACAAGAACAAATACTACTTCGTTGACTTATCTGCTTTTGTTTATTTTATTTTATTTTTTTTTTTGTTAGCTTGGTGTTCTTGTCATATTTTGGCATTTTTGCTTTCTATGAGGTTTTTTCTTCTGGCAACGTTGTAAAAATAAACGATATGACAATAATATTTGACACACAGCTGTTTGTGTGATACATTGACACAGTGTTACAGTTATGGTTATGACAGCACCAAACGCATTGAATTTGAGTCACATACCTATATGTACTCGTTTTGGCTATGTGGGTTCGCATGCAAGTATTTTTACCCTGCAGGAAAAAATCTGGTGCGGTGGTGTCGCTACTTACTAGTCTCGGTTCGTGTAAGTTAAATCGGTTATATAGGGTATGAAATAAATACGATTTGCTTTATTTACATATGTATGCCCAAGGAAAATTTTCAGTGGTGTCGAAAACAGTATTGGTGAAAAATCTAGGAAGTGGTTGTTGTTGTCGTATTCCATATGTTGTCTATAAACTTGACACAAGATAGTGCGATGTGGTAGTCTCTAAAACGATACTAATTGTCGGAACCGCCGTTATCGTATAAAAAAGTACAAATTAATGAATCAAACTAATCTCTTGAAGCTTTTTTTAGACAAAATATCTCTACCATAATTTGTACTGATTATTTTTCAAAGCAGCGTTACAATCTCTGAACAAAACTTTCAGATCTCACCACTACATCATATAGGTTATATTATGTTATATCTCTTGCTGTTGCACCATACATTGACCTATAGATCATTTATAACACCGGTCAATACGATTTTTGGGTCTGACATCTACATGTTAAATTTTAGTTTCTCCTATAACAAAAATAAGGAATTTTTTTTGTCGGTTAAAGTTTCGATGTAGATCAGCCGAAAGCAAACTTAAAGAACTAAAGATTAATATTTAAGTATTTTTCAATGTCTAGTAATTTTGACCATCTCATCCGCCATTTGATTACCCGAAATGCCTTATGAACCGAAACCCAGTACATATTCAGCATGTAATTGAAAGCTGTCATACAAAATTACCGAACAAAATCAAGTTCTTGCATGAAAACTTTTATATTTGTAAAAGGTATTACAGCACCGCGGCATTTAAGTGAAATCACGTACCTCAGGATTCGTCCGACCACTTGCAAATAAATTTGGCACATTTGGTATCATACTGCAAAAACGAAATCCGACTGCAACCACGTCTACTTTCCGCGCAATTTTAAATTTCAATTGATTATTTTTCTTTTACCCTACACAAACCTGGAATCAATTCTTATAACAAAATAAAACTTTCCATTAATAATTCTTTTCAATTACGCCACCTTATGATCAAAAATGTGGACTACAGTATCTAAGGTTACCTCCTGATCGAAAGTATGGTTTAATATATGAGACATACAACTAAAATTCGGGAAAAATCATCTTCAGGTAATAACATCTCTGTGTAACTTTTATAAAGATTTTAGAACTTCCTTCTCTCTTTGAAATTGAGAGACCGTATTTCACTCAAAGCAGTGTATCTTTTTGCCTAAAATGGATATATTTAGGCAAAAGTTTGAGCCTCCATATAACTATTACCACGATTTTTGAACATCCGGCTGGCCTTACTCCATATGATTGGGATTGTATGTGAGAAACGTTGATGAATGGCATGCAGTATTTGCAAACAATATATAAAATCGGCTCAATAATATATAAAATTAATTGAACGTATAATACTGCATATATAATATACAGAAACTAATGCCAAAAGTATGTGAAATTGATCTACGAATTACTCAAATTCCAATATAGTATGACATATACATAGGTTGCTATATATGTATATTTCTGGACCAGGCAACACTAAGAGCCGTTTTCACAGTGATTAGTTAACGTTTGGTTGACTATTAGTCAATGTAGCCAACAGCTGTTTGTTAACTAAAGCAATGTTTTTCACAGTGCTTAGTTATAAAAATAAATTTTCTGGCTAAAAGTCTGGTAGCACCATAGAAAACATATGATCTTGACATTACAGTTTTACAATTTATGTTTTTATTTCATTTCACGATTGGTAAAAATTGCAATTCAAATGGCGACGAAAAAGATTAATTTCAGTGAAAACGACGTAAATTTATTACTTGCTATAATAGAACAACATAAAAATGTGATAGAGTGCAAAAAAAGCGATACTTTTACGGTAGATGTGAAAAATAAAGCTTGGTTAAAAATTCAGGAGGAATATAACAGCAGAACCTCGTCTTCATTTCGCGATGAAAAAATGCTGCGTACCAAATATTACAACATGAAAAAGGAATTAAAGAAAAAGGTAGCAGCCGAAAAAAGAAGTTGCATCGCGACAGGAGGAGGGCCGCCATTGAAAATTAGCACCAATGATATTGATGTAATGTTAACATCAATAATAGGCTCGGAGCAGTTAGAAGGAATGGAATCTGTATACGATTCCGATAATCCTTTTGTGCGAAACAAAACGGAGGATGTTATCGTTAGCATTGGTAAGAAATTACTTAATTTTATTCAAATACCATCATTTAAATGTATTAATGGTTTTGCAGATAAGGCAGCAAATAACATCAGTGCTAAGCAATCTCAGGATGGGAGCGAGGAATTTGAAGACATCAAGAACACATCCAACACAGCTACTACTTCGAAAAATTGGAGTACATACACGCCTGCAGATTTAAAAGCTCCTAAATGTAAAAAACTTATAATCGACGGATCGCAAAGCAAAGAGAAAAATACATCATGGTCGAAGCTGGCCGCTGTTAAATCAAAATGGACCGGAGAAAAATGCCGCGTAGAGATTGAAATATTAAAAGCTGAACATGAAAAGCGAGTAAAGATGTACGACCAACATATAAAGCAATCTGAAGTGGAACACAAAATGCGTATGAGAATTATGGAAGAGCAATTAAAGGAAATTCAATGGCGCAATCTTCAATTGGAAAAAAACAGTACAAGTACAAAATAACTTGACACATACAAAATAAAAGTGTTTTAAATAACATTGTTGTATTATTTGCTTCTGATTGATAGTCTTACAATGCTTGACTTGCAGTTATAAGGTTGCAAAGTACCCATTTATTAAATTATTCCTCGTCACATTTTTTTCAGTACGCCGATCAGAGCTGCGATTATTCGGTATGCTTAAAACTGACAAAATTTGCGTATCAATCTCAGGATCTAAAGGAGGAGCTTCAGTATCGCGATGTAAGCAGCATATATTTTGCAACACTGCTGTGGCGACAATTATTGATTGGACTTTGGTGCAATTCATTCGTATACCCAAAGACAATACTGGAAACCTTCGCTTCCAAACACCATAAGAGCGTTCAATTGGATTTCTTGACCGAATATGTGATTCGTTATATAGTCTTTCAGCTGCACTGTTAACGGAATGAAGCGGTGTTAAAATCCGATTATTGTTTTCATACCCTTTATCAGCAAGCACAAGTCCATCTCCGAACTCTCCGTTCTCAAGACGAGCAAAAATACGAGAGTTTCGTAATATGGTAGCATCATGTGTTGATCCTGGCCACCTAGCGACTATGTCTAAAATCATCAAACGAGCATCGCAAATCGTTTGTACATTAAAAGAAAATATGCTTTTTCTATTACGAAATAGTTCCGCATGGTCTCCGCCTGAAAAGGAAGGAAACATGTAAAAATAGATATTCATTACGGTTTTGAGGTGTTTCAGCTCACCAGGTGACTGAATTTTTACGTGCGTGCAATCTAAGGCACCAATAACTCTGGGAAATTTAGCAATTCGAAAAAACTCTTTCTGTTTTTGATGTATATCTTCCGTTGTGGTAGGAAATCGTATAAAACGTTCTCGCAACCTTGCTATTTTATCTGAAACAAGAGTAACAACTCTTGATACTGTGCTAGTAGACACTCCTGACACATCTCCAATCAATTGCTGAATACTGCCAGTGGCATAAAACCTCAATGTAATGGCCAACATATGATCCGGCGACAACGCATTATTCCTAGGAAAAAATTTTATGTAGAAATCGGCAGGCAAAGCGTTAAAAAAGCTATACCATGTGGTAGCATGCTGTATATCTGGACGTATGAGCTGCAATACTTCCCATGCAGCATCTTTGCATAGGCGGAAACGCTCTCTAAAGTCCTTTTCATCATAAAGTTGAAAGAAATTAAATCGCTCCCGTATTTCTTTTTTCCGACGGAAAATTACCACTTTTAGCAGCTCTTCGTAATCGTCGTCACTGTCACTGAACTCCATTGTTGTGATCACTACTTCCCACCAAATTGTTTTTTAGATTTATTTTATTTTTCTTTTAATAAAAATAAATAGTTTGACATTCGAACAGCTGTTTGTTAACTAATCGTCAACCAATGCCCGGGAGATGAGTTAACTAATGGTTGACAATTCACTTTGAAATGAAAACCAATTAGTTATCTTCAACCATTCGTTAACTAATCACTGTGAAAACGGCTCTAAGTGTTGCCAGGTGCAATCTGACATTTCCATTGGAAAGTTTGACATTTTTTAGCATAACATCACTCAGAACATTTTGTCATTTAATCGTGAATTGTTTTATTTACAGGGAATTGAAAAATTCATCTCGGCCAAAAAATAGAACTAACTCGTGAAAAGTTTCGTGCGATCATTTTTCACAACTTTCGACGTGGATTATCACGACAAGAGTGCATCGATGAACTAAAATCTTTGTATGGCTATAAAGCACCATCCTATAGCACTGTGAAAAACTGTTACAACGAATTCAATTGTGGCCGACGCTCGCTCAAAGACGAATTCCGTGAAGATCGTCCAAAAACAACCGTTGTGCCAGAAAACATCGATGCCGTACGTGAACTGATAATGCAAGACCGTCATGTAACATACCTTCAGGTAGAGGCATGCCTATACATTTCTCCCACAAGCTTACATTCGACATTGCATGAACACCTGGCCGTAAAAAAGGTTTGTTCTCGTTGGATCCTGCACAATTTGACAATCGCTCCAAAAGAAGCTCGTGTGGATTGGTGTAAAGACATGCTGAAAAAATACGATCGCGGTGCTTCAAAAGACGTTTATAAGATCGTCACAGGTGACGAATCATGGATCTATGCGTATGAGCCTGAAACAAAACAGCAATCGACCTTGTGGGTCTTCCAAGACGAGCCAAATCCAACGAAAACAAAAAAAAAAAACATTTTCGTTGATAAATCTGCCTATTTTCATTATTAGGCCAGAAATATATATAGCAGCCCTCGTAATTATATTCTTTACTTTAACAAACCTTGTGTTAGATATGGCAAGTGTATAACTTCTACATATAAAAAATTCTTTGGAATTCAATCCTCTGGTTGACGTTTTGCACTTATTTCTCCGCGTTTGGTCCCGGCAAGTTGTATTTCATACATTCATTTATACATTCTTATTTTTTATCTTTGGATTTAATTTTTTTCCATATATGAGCAGTTCTCCTGCATTTAACCATCGTTTTCATACTATATGTAGCTAGCTATTTCCCCCCAGGATACTTAAATAAGAATATATATTAATAGATACACATATACATATATACCACACAACACGTGTTCATATATACTTGCATTTCAAAGCCTATAAAATCTTTGTAAGTTTGCTCACGACGCAAATTTAGAGGTTGAAAATTTCCCTAGTATTGTAAATACTGTTGTGGCACTTTGTCGTATTTGCCTGCAAACCGCATATTGTGAAAGAATATTAATATTTGTCTATATCACCACGAAATTTTAAAAATATATTTGTGTGCATTTCAAGCCATAACAGTATTATATGTAGCCATGTATAAATAAATGTGTACATGCTTAGTTATACACAAACATATTCGGCCCTTTGAATGCTTGTTTACCCGATTTATTTGTATTTTATTAGGTCACAATTTGTTGATGCATCCACATTTTTCGCATTCAAATTTTCTGTGCACGCTAGTTGAGTTTCATTTACCTAAGCAAATATTGAAATAATAAATATATTTTAATAAAAGAATATGACCAGTGTCCACAGTAAAATTGTCAATAAAGATATTTGTTAAATTTAGGAAAACGAGCAATAAATTTTAGCCAATTACGGCAATTTCGCTAGACTTTAAAAACAAAATGAACTGCTAAATGAAGAATGATTGTGATAGTAAAATTGAGTCATTTAAAAAAATTAGTCGAATTCTCAGCATGCACATAAGTGTCCTGTATACCAAAGAATTTTTATTTTTGACAAACGTTTTCTTAATGCCAATAATTTTACATTTTTCCCATAACTAAGTTCAAAAGAAGATTTAATTTACAAATTAATTTAGCTTAACACTTTGAAAATTAAACAAAAAAAACACGTAGTAAATTATTTTTTACGGCAAAATATTGAATTGGGGTACAAATCATTGAACTGAACGTCCAACGTTTAAAAATAGATTTGTACTCCCCGGGTTAACTTTACGCACCTAGCTCTTCATTTTGTGATAGAAGTCTTTGTGGGACGAATGTGATGAGTTTCGTAAAAGTTGTAATTTTTATTTTTTCAAAGATAACTTTACTCCCCAACTACCTAATCTATTCTGAGTAGCATTTCATTCTTATTGCTGACTATTGGATAGAAGAGAATGTTCAATGTATACAGACAATATGTAAATAAGAGGGAAATTCAAAACATTCTTACCCTCACTACCTATTAGGGATAACTTGAATGAAGCACACAATCTCGTTTAGACAAATTGCTAAATGAGTATGCCTGAGAGATCTGAGGCAGTTGGCAATTCCAAAGATCGTATAATGGACATGAGGATTTATATATTATATGATTTATACTCGCGATCACCATTTTGTTATCTGAAGGACTTCAAAACAATCATGGAACTTTAATATGACCAATGGAGTCGGTTGTTCAGGTTATGTCTGCCTCGGATCACACCGGATCACTTAAGTTGCATCAACGGTGGGTGAAGAGTTTAAAGCTTAAGAGGAATTAGGTCAACAAGAAGTTTGAAAAGTTCGTGAAGTTTTAACAATAAATACAAGAGCTGTAGATAGAATTGATTTTATATTATCCACTGCCACACCCACAAAACGCCATTTAACGAAAAAATATAAAGTGACATAACTCACCACTAAATTAAGATAAAAAAAACTTTAATTTGGCAGTAGATAGGCAAAGTAGCCCTGGGCAAAAAAATTTAAGAACATGAGTTTGCCCTTGCTCTTTAATAGGTTTAATGCTATAATGCTTTAATTGCCACTAAAGCCACAAAAGCCGAATTCGCCTAGAGTAAATATTATAGGAACTTATAGAGACAGTATGAAAATTGTTGAAATCGATCTATAAACTTGCCCTCTACCCACGTAACGATTTTGTTAAAAACTACTAAAATCGTGATAAACCGATAACTCAATACTTCAGAGACGTACAATTTTACGCCCAAAATGGTACAATTGGGCTTTATGGAGCCAGTGTCAACTATGGACGATGGACGTGGCACTACCTACATTTATAGTACATAAAAATCCTGTATCGGGACCTACCTAAGCGAATTTAGCCAAATTCGGTATACAATGTTATCCTATCATTCCTACACTATGGTAAATTGCCGAAGTTAGTAAAAAACACGCCTATTTCTCATATCACATGATTTTAAATTCCTTCTGATTAATTCACTTCCCAATATACGAGTGAAGAGTCAATCAACGTGTCCGGAAAAAATTTCGCACTAATAGTGCCCTCAGGGCATTTCGTTTTAGGCCCAAAAGTTGTCGAAATCAAACTATAACTTTTCAAGAACTCACACACAAAATTTGTGAACCCCAGTGCGTATGGTTGACTTTTTGCCATATACTACATATCGGTCAGTAAGATATCTTATTGAAAGTCGGGGAAAATGTTTTCTTGATTATAATATATCCCTGTATTAAAACTGGGTTGAATCCTCATATAAAGTTTTTCGAGCTTCTAATTGTTTTTATACCACATTTGTATGCATATCGGCCAATGTTCTAGTTATTTTAATGAATATAATAACTGATATTCAATTTTTCACACATGGGTCAAACCACGTCCAATGGTCCACGAAAATTTCGAAAAATCTCCGATTTTGAAAATTAGCAGTTCATTAGGAATGGGGCCAGACGCATACCCAGTGATATAAATATTTCGTAAGCATAATAAAATTGTAAGATTTTTTTCTCATAAACTAGTAAAGATAAATCGATGAAATTGTGTGAAGTCAAAGTAAAATGATCGTGCTATGTTATAGATATTTTTTCATGATCCATTTGTTTAAATAATAATATTTTACATAATTTTTTGTTAAACATTTGAAATTTTTTAAGTATTCTTCACGCTTAAAAAAAAAAATCAGAAAGTATGTGACACTACGCAGAAAATATTCCCATTAATAATCTGCAAAAAAAAAACTTTTCTTCCTACCGCTCTTAAAATGTATGGTTTGACCCATATCCGATTGGTATTCCTCCTTGCTTTATATATTGTTTATAGTAGTACGTACAGTACCGTAACGAAACTCAGAGGGCATCCGTTTCTGTTTATGATATCGGGTAATGCCAAAAAAGTTTAAATGGATCAATACGTCACCTATCTTCCATATACAGGGTAGGCCATTTAAAGTTGACCCATTTGTTTGTTTGCCAAAATTAAGGCGTCGCGGACAATCAGCTGGGTTTAGTTTTTGTGCCATTTGAATTTTATATGGAAACATCTTCAAATCTTTATGAATTATGCGTCGGAGAGTGGTGCGAGAGATGTCTAATTCCTGAGAGCGGCGATAACTCGATGTCGATGGAGTCTCCTCAATACTGGCTCGTACAGCTTCGATATTTTCATCAGAACGTCTTGTGCGTTGTCTGGATGCATGACTGGCATTACTAAGATTACCGGTGTTCACAAATTTTGCGTATAAAGACTTAATTGTGTTCTTAACTGGAGCACTTTTCACTTTATTTTTTTTGCGAAACGCACGTTGAGTTAACACAATTGAAAAGTTATTTTGAATATAAAGCTGAACAATTTCAGCGCGTTCTTTTGGAGTGTACTGTTCCATGGTATAAATTGTCTTCGAATGGCGCTTCTAACGCGGTATGACATTAGCCGATTTGTCAGCGCTGTTAAAAGTTACAGCGTTGCCAGATGGGTCAGCTTTAAATGGCCTACCCTGTACCTAATAAAATATATGTTCAAATTCCGGTTAGCCTTAAACCGTATATTGGCACCGATAGTTGTTGAATTTTTGGCGAAATGATCACGAAAGATGGTGCATTATCGTGGTACAAAAACCAAAAGTTTTCGGACCACAATTCTAGCCTCTTAAGGCAAATAGCTTCACGTAAATGGAGCATAACGCTGAAATAATATTCCTAGTTGCCATTTTGGGCCCCAGTGGAAGGAATCCATCATGCACCACACCACGTTAATCGACGAAAACTGTCACATCACCTTGATTTTGAAACCATTCGAGATTTAACTTTTCTCAAGTCCATTCGTCTTTAAAATCGCTTGCACCGATCCAAATGATAAGCCCAAACTAACAGCAATGCCTCTCATAGTTAATCGACGATTTTCAAGTACCATTTCTTTGACTTATTTGACGTGATGTTCATCAGTCGATGGCTTTGTCGATTTGACACCACATTTTTCTCAACACTCTCACGACCGGCCTTGAATTCGTTATACCACTTGTAAAAACTTTCAGAAGACAGAGTTTGACCCCAAAGGCTTTTTGCAATAGCCTCAACCTTTTTGAAGGCGAAATTTCATTCCGCAAAATAAATTTAATGGCACTTCTCTGTTCAAAAATTCTGACATAATAAAAATCGAAGAATTCACTATTAGAGCCTCATAAAACGACGCGTATCTTAAATACTAATGAAAATTTTAACGTGAAATTACTGTGCCCACATGCCTGGTGACATTTGAATTTAAACTATGGTCGTCGAAGGATTTGGAGAATTATTTTTTTTTAGGTTGTTAGTACCGTCAGTGAAATTTGAGATTTTATTTAAAAATATTCATTAGTGTTTGAGATACGTGTCGTTTTGTGAGCTGCTAGAAGTGAGTTTGTTAAGCAAAGAATTTGCATTAAATTTTTTTTACGGAATCAATTTTCTGCTGCGGATACGTTGAGGATGATTCAGAAAGCCTTTGGTGATGAGGCTATGTCTAAAAAAATGCTCACAAGTGGTATAGTGAGTTCCAAGCCGGCCGTGAACGTGTCGAAGGCGAAGAGCGTCCAGGGCAACCATCAACCTCAGCCGACGAAGCTCACGTTCAACAAATCAAAGATGTGGTATTGAAAATCCGTCGATTAACAATTAGAGACCTTGCTTGGGCCTCGAGCGCGTCAAATCTCGACTGGTACCGAAAAAATTGAATTTTTTGGAAAAAAGGTGTCGCGATGAAGTGTGTGAAACGATGCTTTTCGACTACCAGGGTGTCATGAAATGCATTATAACTGGCGGTGAGACTTGGGTCTATGCTTACGACCCCAAAAACAACCGATTAATCAAGCGAATATCGTGCCAAAAGAGAGCCGAGACACCACGATAATGCACCATCCCATACTGCCCTCGTAATTCGTGATAATGTCGACCCATATCGTTCCGCAACCACCTTACCTGCCGTCGTGCGACTTCTGGCTGTTCACCAAGCTCAAAAGACCGCTCCGTGGACACCGTTTGTATACGATAGAGAAGATTCAAGCCGCAGCGAAGACGGAACTGAGGGCCATCCCGGAAAGTGACTACAACCAGTGTTTCGAAGATTGGAAAATCCGTTGGCATAAGTGCATTTCAAAGAATTTTCAAAATAAATACAATGTCACCTTGTTTTTTGGGTACGGTAATACAACTAATTGAGTCAAACCCATAAAATATAACTCAATAAAATACAAAATTTGGTTTAATCCATTCACGATTTCATGGAAAACCGAATCTTGAATTCTTTCAAATGATTTTATTCCTAATCGGAGTATAATAAGTTTTCCCAAAATGCAACGCCAGAGCCCTTATAAAGTATATTTATAAGAGTTATGCTGAGCGAACTGCATATATGTACATATGCGGTTTGAGATAGGAATTTGAAATTTTGTATCCATCCTTCTCTTACTAAGGAGCTACTCATTTTTTGGTGTGGCACATAATCGTGGCTGAATTTTGATATAATGGTGTACACTGCACGTTCTTTTGGCATCGTGATGTGAAAGAACTCATAGGTTCTTTTACAGCTATTTTACATTCCAATTTCTCTGATCTCTCACTAGTGATTTTACATTCTTTTATTAAACAAATTTCCCTCAGGAAAGTTAGTAACTTTGCCAAAATCCTGTCTTCTGGAAAGTTGCTTATGCATTTGACAAAGATTTTTTACTTTAAGAAACCGATTTTTCCGTGAGTTCGAAGCAATAAACGTGTTGTCGTACAAAACAGTTTTTCTGCCACTCACCTGTAATCACTGGGAATTTCGCTAGTAATTAAATGTGTAATTAACTCAAATAATCTTAGTTACTATAATTGCAACAACTTGATTAATACTTACATATATTCACTTAAGATAATTAATTTATAGTTAAATGTGGTGAAAATATACACAACTACAAGTCTACAGTTTAGTAACTACACTAATTGTAGTTAGTACGTCTTCGTTGAATGGTCACAATAATATGAAAAGAGAAAAAATATATATATTTTTTTAAAATATAATGCAATACTCTTCTGAATCCCTAGGAAAGGAAAGGATTCGTCAAAGATAAATATTACAATATATCAAACAGAATTTTGCTGTTGAATTTTATTCGAACATCCGTACATATTCATCTACATAAGGTAATAAATACAAAATGATGCGACAGCAAATGAGTTGCTGCAGCAA
>JAPZAG010002666.1:0-15020 GCA_027475135.1 Bactrocera correcta | reverse complement strand
TAAACGTTTTTTAACGCACTGAAGTCTACATAAAGCCTTAAGGGTATAACTGCAGTGCATTCAGAAGAATTCCGTAAACTTCTATTTAGGTATAAAGTCGATTTTGTTGCATATACACATTTAGCAATCGATATCGAGATGCTTCAAATAACTGGTTTAGCATATTTAAGTTAATTAACCTTCTTTATCTTACTGAAGTTTACATAAAGCCATAGCGACATAACGGCAGTATATGTGGCAGAATTCCGTAATCTTATATTTAGGTATAAAGTCGATTTTCTTGTATTTAGATATTTAGCAAGCGATATCGAAATGCTTCAAATCATTAGTTTAACATATTTAAGTTAATTAACCTCCCTTAACGTATTGAAGTTGATATAAAGCCATGACGGCATAACGGCAGTGCATTTAGAAAAAGTCCGTAGTCTTATATTTAGGTATAAAGTCGATTTTCTTGAATATACCCATTTAGCAATCGATATCGAAATGCTTCAAATCATTAGTTTAACATATCTAAGATAATAAACGTTCTTTAACGCACTGAAGTCTACAGAAAGCCTTAAGGGCATAACTGCAGTGCATTCAGAAGAATTCCGTAAACTTCTATTTAGGTATAAAGTCGATTTTGTTGCATATACACATTTAGCAATCGATATCGAGATGCTTCAACTCATTAGGTTAACATATTTGAGTTAATAACCCTTCTTTAACAAACTGAAGTTGGCATAAATCCATGGCGGCATAACGGCAGTGCCTGTAGAAGAATTCCGTTATCTTATATTTAGGTATAAAGTCGATTTTCTTGTATATACACATTTAGCAATCGATATCGAAATGCTTCAAATCATTAGTTTAACATATCTAAGTTAATAAACGTTCTTTAACGCACTGAAGTCTACATAAAGCTGAAATTTACTGGAATTTATATAAAGCCATAACAGCATAACGGCAGTGCATTTAGAAGATTTACTTTATCTTATATTTAGGTATAAAGTCGATTTTCTTGTATATACGCCTTTAGCAATCGATATCGAAATGCTTAAAATCATTAGTTTAACATATTTAAGTTAATAAACCTTGTTTAACGCACTGAAGTCTTCATAAAGCCTTAACGGTATAACTGCAGTGCATTTAGAAGAATTCCGTAATGCCTCAAATCATTAGTTTAATATATTAAAGTTAATAAAGCTTCTTTAACGCACTGAAGTTAACATAAAGCCATGGCGGCATAACGGCAATGCATGTAGAAGAAATCCGTAATCTTATATTTGGGTATAAAGTCGATTTTCGTGTATATACTCATTTAGCAATCGATATCGAAATGCTTCAAATCATTAGTTTTATATAGTAAAGTTAATAAAGCTTCTTTAACGCACTGAAGTTAACATAAAGCCATGGCGGCATAACGGCAGTGCATGTAGAAGAATTCCGTAATCTTATATTTAGGTATAAAGTCGATTTTCTTGTATATACACATTTAGCAATCGATATCGAAAATCTTCGAATCATTAGTTTAACATATTTAAGTTAATTAACCTTCATTAACGTAATGAAGGTGATATAAAGCCATGGCGGCATAACGACAGTGCATTTATAAAAAGTCCGTAATATTATATTTAGGTATAAGTTCGATTTTGTTGTATATACACATTTTGCAATCGATATCAAAATGCTTCAAATAACTGGTTTAACATATTTAAGTTAATTAAACTTCTTTATCTTACTGAAGTTTATATAAAGCCATAGCGGCATAACGGCAGTGTATTTCGAAGAATTCCGTAATCTTATATTTAGATATAATGCCGAATTTGTTGTATATACGCATTTAGCAATCGATATCGAAATTCTTCAAATCATTAGTTTAACATATTTAAAATAATTAACCTTCTTTAACGTAATGAAGGTGATATAAAGCCATGGCGGCCTAACAACAGTGCATTTAGATGAATTCCGTAATCTTATATTTAGGTATAAATTCGATTTTCTTGTATATACACATTTAGCAATCGATAACGAAATGCTTCAAATCATTAGTTTAAGATATTTAAGTTTATTAACCCTCTCTATCTTACTGAAGTCTACGTAAAGCCTTAAGGGTATAACTGCAGTGCATTCAGAAGAATTCGGTTATCTTATATTTAGGTATAAAGTCGATTTTCTTGTATATACACATTTAGCAATCGATATCGAAAATCTTCAAATCTCTAGTTTAACATATTTAAAATAATTAACCTTCTTTAACGTAATGAAGGTGATATAAAGCCATGGCGGCCTAACAACAGTGCATTTAGAAAAATTCCGTAATCTTATATTTAGGTATAAATTCGATTTTGTTGTATATACGCATTTAGCAATCGATATCGAAATGCTTCAAATAACTGGTTTAGCATATTTAGGTTAATTAACCTTCTTTATCTTACTGAAGTTTACAAAAAGCCATAACGACATAACGGCAGTATATGTGGCAGAATTCCATAATCTTATGTTTAGGTATAAATTCGATTTTCTTGTATATACACATTTAGCAATCGATATCGAAATGCTTCAAATCATTAGTTTAACATTTCTAAGTTAATAAACGTTCTTTAACGCACTGAAGTCTACATAAAGCCTTAAGGGTATACTGCAGTGCACACAGAAGAATTCCGTTATCTTATATTTAGGTATAAATTCGATTTTCTTGTATATACACATTTAGCAATCGATATCGAAAATCTTCAAATCATTAGTTTAACATATTTAAAATAATTAAACTTCTTTAACGTAATGAAGGTGATATAAAGCCATGGCGGCCTAACAACAGTGCATTTAGAAAAATTCCGTAATCTTATATTTAGGTATAAATTCGATTCTGTTGTATATACGCATTTAGCAATCGATATCGAAATGCTTCAAATAACTGGTTTAGCATATTTAGGTTAATTAACCTTCTTTATCTTACTGCAGTTTACATAAAGCCATAACGGCATAACGGCAGTATGTTTGGGTGAATTCCGTAATCTTTTATTTAGGTATAAAATCGATTTTCTTGTACATACACATTTAGTAATCATTATCGAAATGCTTCAAATCAATCGTTTAGCATATTTACGTAAATTAACCTTCTTTAACGTACTAAAATTTATATAAAGCCATAACGGCATAAAGGCAGTGTATTTCGAAGAATTACGTTATCTTATATTTAGGTATAAAGTCGATTTTCTCTTATATACGCATTTAGCAATCGATATCGAAATGCTTCAAATCATTAGTTTAACATATTTAAGTTAATAAACCTTCTTTAACGCACTGTAGTCTTCATAAAGCCTTAACGGTATAACTGCAGTGCATTTAGAAGAATTCCGTAATGCTTCAAATCATTAGTTTAATATATTAAAGTTAATAAAGCTTCTTTAACGCACTGAAGTAAACATAAAGCCATGGCGGCATAACGGCAGTGCATTTAGAGGAATTCAGTAATCTTATATTTAGGTATAAAGTCGATTTTCTTGTATATACACATTTAGCAATCGATATCGAAAATCTTCAAATCATTAGTTTAACATATTTAAGTTAATTAACCTTCATTAACGTAATGAAGGTGATATAAAGCCATGGCAGCATAACGGCAGTGCATTTAGAAGAATTACGATATCTTATATTTAGGTATAAAGTCGATTTTCTTGTATATACGCATTTAGCAATCGATATCGACGTGCTTCAAATCATTAGTTTAACATATTTTAGTTAATAAACCTTCTTTAACGCACTGAAGTCTTCATAAAGCCTTAACAGTATAACTGCAGTGCATTTAGAAGAATTCCGTAATCTTATATTTAGGTATAAAGTCGATTTTGTTGTATATACTCATTTAGCAATCGATATCGAAATGCTTCAAATCATTAGTTTAATATATTTAAGTTAATAAAACTTCTTTAACGCACTGAAGTTAACATAAAGCCATGGCGGCATAACGGCAGTGCATTTAGAAGAATTCCGTAAGCTTATATTTAGGTATAAAGTCGATTTTGTTGTATATAGACATTTAGCAATCGATATCGAAATAATTCAAATCATTAGTTTACAATATTTAAGTTAATTAAACATCTTTATTTTACTGAAGTCTACAAAAGCCTTAACGGCTTAACGGCCCCTGATAGGAGTAGAAGAAAGAGTGAAGATGTTCTTGAGAGCTCTTTAAATTATCTAACCAATGCTTTGTGTTTGACCGACCTCGTTCCAATAGTTTAGCCGCTAGAGCGTTAGCAAAGTTGAAACAAAGATGTGACTATTGCCAAGCCCCTGATAGGAGTAGAGGAAAGATTGAAAACTTTCCTGAGAGCTCTTTAAATTATATAACCAATGCTTTATGTTCGACTAACCTCGTTTAAATAGTTTACCCGCTAGAGCATTAATAAAGGTGAAACAAAAATGTGACTATTTCCAAGCCCCTGATAGGAGTAGAATAAAGATTGAAGACTTTCCTGAGAGCTCTTTAAATTATCTAACCAACGCTTTATGTTTGACACAACTCGTTCCAATAGTTTAGCCGCTAGAGCGTTAGCAAAGTTGAAACAAAAATGTGACTATTACCAACCCCCTGATAGGAGTAGAACAAAGTTTGAATACTTTCCTGAAAGCTCTTTAAATTATCTAACCAACGTTTTATGTTTGACTCACCTCGTTCAAACAGTTTACCCGCTAAAGCGTTATCAAAATGAAACAAAAATGTGACTATTTCCAAGCCCCTGATAGTAGTAAAACAAAGATTGAAGCTTTCCTGACATGCTCTTTAAATTATCTAACCAACGCTTTATGTGTGACTCACCTCGTTCAAATAGTTTAGCCGATAGAGCGTTAGCAAAGTTGAAACAAAAATGTGACTATTTCCAAGCCCCTGATAGGAGTAGAATAAAGATTGAAGACTTTCCTGAGAGCTCTTTAAATTATCTAACCAACGCTTTATGTTTGACCCACCTCGTTCCAATAGTTTAGCCGCTAGAGCGTTAGCAAAGTTGAAACAAAAATGTGACAATTGCCAAGCCCCTGATAGGAGTAGAAGAAAGATTGAAGATTTTCCTGAGAGCTCTTTAAATTATCTAACCAACGCTTTATGTTTGACCCAACTCGTTTCAATAGTTTAGCCGCTAGAGCGTTAGCAAAGTTGAAACAAAAATGTGACAATTGCCAAGCCCCTGATAGGAGTAGAAGAAAGATTGAAGACTTTTCTGAAAGCTCTTTAAATTATCTAACCAATGCTTTATGTTCAACTAACCTCGTTTAAATAGTTTACCCGCTAGAGCATTAATAAAAGTGAAACAAAAATGTGACTATTTCCAAGCCCCTGATAGGAGTAGAATAAAGATTGAAGACTTTCCTGAGAGCTCTTTAAATTATCTAACCAACGCTTTATGTTTGACACAACTCGTTCCAATAGTTTAGCCGCTAGAGCGTTAGCAAAGTTGAAACAAAAATGTGACTATTACCAAGCCCCTGATAGTAGTAGAACAAAGATTGAATACTTTCCTGAAAGCTCTTTAAATTATCTAACCAACGCTTTATGTTTGACTCACCTCGTTCAAACAGTTTACCCGCTAAAGCGTTATCAAAATGAAACAAAAATGTGACTATTTCCAAGCCCCTGATAGTAGTAAAACAAAGATTGAAGACTTTCCTGACATGCTCTTTAAATTATCTAACCAACGCTTTATGTGTGACTCACCTCGTTCAAATAGTTTAGCCGATAGAGCGTTAGCAAAGTTGAAACAAAAATGTGACTATTGCCAAGCCCCTGATAGGAGTAGAGGAAAGATTGAAAACTTTCCTGAGAGCTCTTTAAATTATATAACCAATACTTTATGTTTGACCCACCTCGTTCCAATAGTTTAGCCGCTAGAGCGTTAGCAAAGTTTAAACAAAAATGTGACTATTACCAAGCCCCTGATAGGAGTAGAAGAAAGATTTAAGACTTTCCTGAGAGCTCTTTAAATTATCTAACCAATGCTTTATGTTTGACTAACCTCGTTTAAATAGTTTACCCGCTAGAGCATTAATAAAAGTGAAACAAAAATGTGACTATTTCCAAGCCCCTGATAGGAACAGAAGAAAGAATGAAGACTTTCCTGAAAGCTCTTTAAATTATCTAACCAATGCTTTATGTTTGACCCACCTCGTTCAAATAGTTTAGCCGTTAGAGCGCTATCAACAGGGAAACAAAAATGTGACTACTGCCAAGCCCTGGTTGGAGTAAAAGAAAAATTGGGGACTTTCCTGAAAGCACTTTAAATATTCTAAACAATGCTTTATGTTTGACCCACCTCGTTCCAAAAGTTAAGCCGCTAGAGCGTTAGCAAAGTTGAAACAAAAATGTGACTATTGCCAAGCCCCTGATAGGAGTAGAAGAAAGATTGAGGACCTTCCCCAGAGCTCTTTAAATTATCTAACCAATGCTTTATGTTTGACTCACCTCGTTTCAATAGTTTAGCCTCAGAGCGTTAGCACAGTTGAAACAAAAATGTGACTATTGCCAAGCCCCTGGTAGATGTAGAAGAAAAATTAATGACTTTCCTGAGAGCTCTTTAAATTATCTAACCAATGCTTTATGTTTGACTCACCTCGTTCAAACAGTTTACCCGCTAGAGCGTTACAAAAGTGAAACAAAAATGTGACTATTTCCAAACCCCTGATAGGAGTAGAAGAAAGATTGAAGACTTCCTAAGAGCTCTTTAAATTATCTAACCAATGCTTTATGTTTGACTCACCTTGTTTCAATAGTTTAGCCTCAGAGCGTTAGCACAGTTGAAACAAAAATGTGACTATTGCCAAGCCCCTGATAGGAATAGAAGAAAGATTGAATACTTTCCTGAAAGCTCTTTAAATTATCTAACCAATGCTTTATGTTTGACCCACCTCGTTCAATAGTTTACCCGCTAGAGCGTTAGCAAAGTTGAAACAAAAATGTGACTATTTCCAAGCCCCTGATAGTAGTAGAACAAAGATTGAAGACTTTCCTGACAGCTCTTTAAATTATCTAACCAACGCTTTATGTGTGACTCACCTCGTTCAAATAGTTTAGCCGCTAGAGCGTTAGCAAAGTTGAAATAAAAATGTGACTATTGCCAAGCCCCTGATAGGAATAGAAGAAAGACTTAAGACTTTCCTGACAGCTCTTTAAATTATCTTACCAATGCTTTATGTTTGACCCACCTCGTTCCATTAGTTTAGCCGCTAGAGCGTTAGCAAAGTTGAAACAAAAATGTGACTATTTCCATGCGCCTGATAGTAGTAGAACAAAGATTAAAGACTTTCCTGAGAGCCCTTTAAATTATCTAACCAATGCTTTATGTTTGACCCACCTCGTTCTAGTTGTTTAGCCGCTAGAGCGTTAGCAAAGTTGAAACAAAAATGTGACTATTACCAAGCCCCTGATAGGAGTAGAAGAAAGACTTAAGACTTTCCTGACAGCTCTTTAAATTATCTTACCAATGCTTTATGTTTGACCCACCTCGTTCCATTAGTTTAGCCGCTAGAGCGTTAGCAAAGTTGAAACAAAAATGTGACTATTTCCATGCGCCTGATAGTAGTAGAACAAAGATTAAAGACTTTCCTGAGAGCCCTTTAAATTATCTAACCAATGCTTTATGTTTGACCCACCTCGTTCTAGTTGTTTAGCCGCTAGAGCGTTAGCAAAGTTGAAACAAAAATGTGACTATTACCAAGCCCCTGATAGGAGTAGAAGAAAGATTGAAGACTTTCCTGAGAGCTCTTTAAATTATATAACCAATGCTTTATGTTTGACCCACCTCGTTCCAATAGTTTAGCCGCTAGAGCGTTAGCAAAGTTGAAACAAAAATGTGACTATTACCAAGTCCCTGAGGGGGGAGTAGAATAAAGATTGAAAACTTTCCTGAGAGCTCTTTAAATTATCTATCCAATGCTTTATGTTTGACCCAACTCGTTCCAATAGTTTAGCCGCTAGAGCGTTAGCAAAGTTGAAACAAAAATGTGACTATTACCAAGCCCCTGATAGGAGTAGAAGAAAGATTAAAGACTTTCCTGAGAGCTCTTTAAATTATATAACCAATGCTTTATGTTTGACCCACCTCTTTCCAATAGTTTAGCCGCTAGAGCGTTAGCAAAGTTGAAACAAAAATGTGACTATTACCAAGCCCCTGATAGTAGTAGAACAAAGATCGAATATTTTCCTGACAGCTCTTTAAATTATCTAACCAACGCTTTATGTTTGACTCACCTGCAGAAATTCTCTTGCTAAATTCGATTTGTGCTTGGGATCATTATCTTGCTGAAAGATCCATTCAGCAGGCAGACCCAAGGCGGCGATGCTTGGTGCAAGATTTTTCTTTAAAATACCAATATACCCTTTGGCATTCATTGTTGTCTCAATAAAGTCCAGTTCACCGACACCAGCAGCAGAAAAGCACCCCCAAACCATTACTGAGCCCCCGCCATGCTTCACCGTTTGTTGGATGTTTTGATCATGGAACTCTGCATTTGGTTTTCGCCATAAAGATTTCAAACTTACTTTCGTCAGTGAAAAGAACGTTGCTCCAAAAAGAAAAGTGTTCATATTGATATTTTCGAGCATAATCTAGTCGCTTTGCTTTATTCACTTTTGATATGAAGGGTTTCTTCCTTGGACGCCGACCATAAAACCCATTTTTATGCAGGATTCGTCTTATGGTATTACTACTCACGCTTTTTCCTGTATCTGCTGTGATGTCTTTAGCGATCTGTACAGCGCTGGACCTGGGATTCGTTCTTACAATGCCAGCTATTTGCCTCTCTTCTCGTTCAGTCAAAACTTTTGGTCGCCCAGATCGCTTAAAATTTTCGACCAATTTAAAATTTTCGAACTTATCAATTATTTTTTTAATTGTTGTACGGTGCCTTCCAACAATTTGAGCAATTTCACGTAAAGATTTTCCTTTTTTTTTAAATCAATAATAATTTTCCGCGTTTCTAATGAAATTTCGGTTCTCATCTTAATTTAACGCGTATATGCTAATTTAAGTGAAAATGTTAACTAAATGCGATCAGAAAGAATGCGTTATTTATGCTTACAACAAGAACCTACAACAAAAGTATTGGCAAAAATAACGGTTTCCTTGCAAAAACAATGCTAAATGCAAGCGTTGACTCTCTTTAGGAGCAAAAAATATGTGTTGATTTCTCTTTTGATCTCAACATAGCCTATTGACATTGTTGTTGTTGTTTCTTTGTTTTAATGTTATGAATAATCAATAACTCTTTCAGTTAAAGTGATTAACTTATATCAGTTACGAACTTTATAGTCAGAATTTGTAGAAGAATTTTGATTTTGTTACTGTTGACTCACTTTTGGCGCTCATAGTGTATTAGGTATAAAGTCGATTTTCTTGTACATACACATTTAGCTATCGATATCGAAATGCTTCAAATCATTAGTTTAAAATATTAAGTTAATAAACATTTTTTAGCATACTGAAGTCTACATAAAGCCTTAACGGTATAACGGCAGTGCATTTAGAAGAATTCCGTAATGCTATAATTTTATATTTAGGTAAAAAGTCGATTTTCTTGTATATACACATTTAGCTATCGATATCGAATTGCTTCAAATCATTCGTTTAACATATTTAAGTTAGTTAACCTTCTTTAACGTAAGGAAGGTGATATAAAGCCATGGCGGCATAACGACAGTGCATTTAGAAGAATTCCGTAATCTTATATTTAGTTATAAAGTCGATTTTGTTGTATATACGCATTTAGCAATCGATATCGAAATGCTTCAAATCAAATTATTACCACCAATGAAGGTGGTATAAAGCCATGGCGGCTCAACGACAGTGCATTTAGAAGAATTCCGTAATCTTATATTTAGGTATAAAGTCGATTTTGTTGTATATACGCATCTAGCAATCGATATCGAAATGCTTTAAATCATTAGTTTAACATATTTAAGTTTACATAAAGCCAAAAACGGTATAACGGCAGGGCATTTGGAAGAATTTCGTAATCTTATATTTAGGTAAAAAGTCGACTTTCTTGTATATACTCATTTGGCAATCGATGTCGAAATGCTTCAAATCAATCGTTTAACATATTTAAGTTAGTTAACCTTCTTTAACGTAATGAAGGTGATATAAAGCCATGGCGCCATAACGACAGTGCATTTAGAAGAATTACGTAATCTTATATTTAGGTATAAAGCCGATTTTGTTGTATATACGCATTTAGCAATCGATATCGAAATGCTTCAAATCATTCGTTTAACATATTTAAATTAGTTAACCTTCTTTAACGTAATGAAGGTGATATAAAGCCATGGCGGCATAACGACAGTGCATTTAGAAGAATTCCGTAATCTTATATTTAGGTATAAAGTCGATTTTGTTGTATATACTCATTTGACAATCGATATCGAAATGCTTCAAATCATTCGTTTAACATATTTAAGTTAGTTAACCTTCTTTATCGTAATGAAGGTGATATAAAGCCATGGCGACATAACGACAGTGCATTTAGAAGAATTCCGTAATCTTATATTTAAGTATTAAGCCGATTTTGTTGTATAAACGCATTTAGCAATCGATATGGAAATGCTTCAAATCATTCGTTTAACATATTTAAGTTAGTTAACCTTCTTTAACGTAATGAAGGTGATATAAAGTCATGGCGGCATAACGACAGTGCATTTAGAAGAATTCCGTAATCTTATATTTAGGTATAAAGTCGATTTTGTTGTATATACACATTAAGCAATCGATATCGAAATGCTTCAAATCATTAGTTTAACATATTAAGTTAATAAACATTTTTTAGCATACTGAAGTCTACATAAAGCCTTAACGGTATAACGGCAGTGCATTTAGAAGAATTCCCTAATGTTATAATTTTATATTTAGGTAAAAAGTCGATTTTCTTGTATATACACATTTAGCTGTCAATATCGAAATGCTTCAAATCATTCGTTTAACATATTTAAGTTAGTTAACCTTCTTTAACGTAATGAAGGTGATATAAAGCCATGGCGGCATAACGACAGTGCATTTAGAAGAATTCCGTAATCTTATATTAGCTATAAAGTCGCTTTTGTTGTATATACGCATTTAGCAATCGATATCGAAATGCTTCAAATCATTCGTTTAACATATTTAAGACATAACGGCAGTGTATTTAGAAGAATTCCGTAATCTTATGTTAGGTATAAAGTCGATTTTCTTGTATATACACATTTAGCTATCGATATCGAAATGCTTCAAATCAGTAGTTTAACATATTAAGTTAATAAACATTTTTTAGCATACTGAAGTCTACATAAAGCCTTAACGGTATAACGGCAGTGCATTTAGAAGAATTCCCTAATGTTATAATTTTATATTTAGGTAAAAAGTCGATTTTCTTGTATATACACATTTAGCTATCGATATCGAAATGCTTCAAATCATTCGTTTAACATATTTAAGTTAGTAAACCTTCTTTAACGTATTGAAGGTTAACGTAGTTAACCTTCTTTAACGTAATGAAGGTGATATAGAGCCATGGCGGCATAACGACAGTGCATTTAGAAGAATTCCGTAATCTTATATTTAGGTATAAAGCCGATTTTGTTGTATATACGCATTTAGCAATCGATATCGAAATGCTTCAAATCATTAGTTTAACATATTTAAGTTAATTAACCTTCTTTAACGTATTGAAGTTGATGTAAAGCCATGGCAGCATAACGACAATACATTTGGAGGAATTCCGTAGTCTTATATTTATGTATAAAGTTGATTTTCTTGTATATACACATTTAGCAATCAATATCGAAATGCTTCAAATCATTAGTTTAACATATTTAAGTTAATAAACCTTCTTTAACGAACGGAAGTTGGCTTAAAGCCATGGCGGCATAACGGCAGTGCATTTAGAAGAATTCCGTAACCTTCTATTAGGTATAAAGTCGATTTTCTTGTACATACACATATAGCTATCGATATCGAAATACTTCAAATCATTAGTTTAACATATTAAGTTAATAAACATTTTTTAGCATACTGAAGTCTACATAAAGCCTTAACGGTATAACGGCAGTGCATTTAGAAGAATTCCGTATTGCTATAATTTTATATTTAGGTGAAAAGTCGATTTTCTTGTATATACACATTTAGCTATCGATATCGAAATGCTTCAAATCATTCGTTTAACATATTTAAGTAAGTTAACCTTCTTTAACGTAATGAAGGTGATATAAAGAAATGGCGGCATAACGACAGTGCATTTAGAAGAATTCGGTAATCTTATATTTAGGTATAAAGTCGATTTTGTTGTATATACGCATTTAGCAATCGATATCGAAATGCTTCAAATCATTAGTTTAACATATTAAAGTTAATTAACCTTCTTTAACGTATTGAAGTTTATATAAAGCCATGGCGACATAACGACAGTACATTTGGAAGAATTCCGTAGTCTCATATTTAGGTATAAAGTCGATTTTCTGGTATATATGCATTAAGCAATCGATATCGAAATGCTTCAAATAACTGGTTTAACATATTTAAGTTAATAAACTTTCTTTAACGAACTGAAGTTGATACAAAGCCATAGCGGCATAACGATAGTACATTTAGAAGAATTCCGTAGTCTTATGTTTATGTAAAAAGTCGATTTTCTTGTATATACACATTAAGCAATCGATATCGAAATGCTTCAAATCATTAGTTTAACATATTTAAGTTAGTTAACCTTCTTTACCGTAATGAAGGTGATATAAAGCCTTGGCGGCATAACGACAGTGCATTTAGAAGAATTCCGTAATCTTTTATTTAGGTATAAAGCCGATTTTGTTGTATATACGCATTTAGCAATCGATATCGAAATGCTTCAAATCATTAGTTTAACATATTTAAGTTAATTAACCTTCTTTAACGTATTGAAGTTGATGTAAAGCCATGGCAGCATAACGACAATACATTTGGAGCAATTCCGTAGTCTTATATTTATGTATAAAGTTGATTTTCTTGTATATACACATTTAGCAATCAATATCGAAATGCTTCAAATCATTAGTTTAACATATTTAAGTTAATAAACCTTCTTTAACGAACGGAAGTTGGCTTAAAGCCATGGCGGCATAACGGCAGTGCATTTAGAAGAACTCCGTAACCTTCTATTAGGTATAAAGTCGATTTTCTTGTACATACACATTTAGCTATCGATATCGAAATGCTTCAAATCATTAGTTTAACATATTAAGTTAATAAACATTTTTTAGCATACTGAAGTCTACATAAAGCCTTAACGGTATAACGGCAGTGCATTTAGAAGAATTCCGTATTGCTATAATTTTATATTTAGGTAAAAAGTCGATTTTCTTGTATATACACATTTAGCTATCGATATCGAAATGCTTCAAATCATTAGTTTAACATATTTAAGTTAATAAACTTTCTTTAACGAACTGAAGTTGATACAAAGCCATAGCGGCATAACGATAGTACATTTAGAAGAATTCCGTAGTCTTATGTTTATGTAAAAAGTCGATTTTCTTGTATATACACATTAAGCAATCGATATCGAAATGCTTCAAATCATTAGTTTAACATATTTAAGTTAGTTAACCTTCTTTACCGTAATGAAGGTGATATAAAGCCTTGGCGGCATAACGACAGTGCATTTAGAAGAATTCCGTAATCTGATATTTAGGTATAAAGCCGATTTTGTAGTATATACGCATTTAGCAATCGATATCGAAATGCATCAAATCATTAGTTTAACATATTTAAGTTAATTAACCTTCTTTAACGTATTGAAGTTGATGTAAAGCCATGGCAGCATAACGACAATACATTTGGAGGAATTCCGTAGTCTTATATTTATGTATAAAGTTGATTTTCTTGTATATACACATTTAGCTATCGATATCGAAATGCTTCAAATCATTAGTTTAACATATTTGAGTTAATTAACCTTCTTTAACGTACTGAAGTTGATACAAAGCCATAGCGGCATAACGATAGTACATTTAGAAGAATTCCGCAGACTTATGTTTATGTAAAAAGTCGATTTTCTTGTATATACACATTAAGCAATCGATATCGAAATGCTTCTAATCATTAGTTTAACATATTTAAGTTAGTTAACCTTCTTTACCGTAATGAAGGTGATATAAAGCCTTGGCGGCATAACGACAGTGCATTTAGAAGAATTCCGTAATCTTATATTTAGGTATAAAGGCGATTTTGTTGTATATACCCATTTAGCAATCGATATCGAAATGCTTCAAATCATTAGTTTAACATATTTCAGTTAATTAACCTTCTTTAACTTATTGAAGTTTATATAAAGCCATGGCGACATAACGACAGTACATTTGGAAGAATTCCGTAGTCTCATATTTAGGTATTAATTCGATTTTCTGGTTTAACATATTTAGGATAATTAACCTTATTTTTCCTACTGAAGTGTACGTAAAGCCATAACGGTATAACGGCAGTGCATTTGGAAGAATTCCCTAATCTTATATTTAGGTATAAAGTCGATTTTCTTTTATATACACATTTAGATATCAATATCGAAATCCTTCAAATCATTCGTTTGACATATTTAAGTTAGTTAACCTTCTTTAACGTAATGAAGGTGATATAAAGCCATTGCGGCATAACGACAGTGCTTTTAGAAGAATTCCGTAATCTTATAGTTAGGTATAAAGTCGATTTTCTTGTATATACACATTTAGCAATCGATAACGAAATGCTTCAAATCATTAGTTTAACATATTTAAGTTAAATAGCCTTCTTTAACGTAATGAAGGTGACATAAAGCCATGGCGGCATAACGGCAGTACATTTGGAAGAATTCCGTAATCTTATGTTTAGGTTTAAAGTCGAGTTTGTTGTACATACACATTTGGCAATCGGTATCGAAATGCTTCAAATCATTAGTTTAACATATTTAAGTTAGTTAACCTTCTTTAACGTAATGAAGGTGACATAAAGCCATGGCGGCATAACGGCAGTACATTTGGAAGAATTCCGTAATCTTATGTTTAGATT
>JAPZAG010002665.1:0-15029 GCA_027475135.1 Bactrocera correcta | reverse complement strand
ATGAAAATTTACAAGCGCACGTTCACATACTTTTGTCGTTGAGTGTATGTATGATTCATTCATATGTGTACGTGGCATAATTATGCGGCGCATTATGTTTTTGCTCGAAATTAAATGGCTTTTGGCTTAAAGTCTAGACTGGTGCGAATATGTAGTATGTCAAGATCGGAAAAATTTTTTTTATACCCTGAACAGGGTAAAAAAGTTCGCCACGAACTTTGTAACGCGGCGAAGAATAAATCGGAGACTTTATTATATGTGATATATGTAAGTGAACAGCAAGATGGGCTGAGTCGACTTAGGCATGTACGTCTTTCGAACCATCCATCGTCTATCTCTCCGCTTCGCTTATACCACATACGCGAACTAGGCCTTCAGCTTTTGAGATATCGATCTGAATTTTTGCACACAGCCTTTTCTACTAAAAAATGTGCTTATTTGTCGAAGCCGCTAATAACGGACCGCTATAGCCTATAGCTGGCGTACAAAATGAACGATCGGATTATAGTATTTGTATGGAAAACTTTTTCATTTTATAAGATATCTTCAAGAAATTTGGCATAGGTTATTGTCTAAGACTATGATATAATCTGCGAAGAAATTGTTCTCATCGGATCACTATAGCATATAGCTGTCATACAAACTGACTTGTCAAAATCAAGTTTCTGTAAGGAATATTTTGTTTCTGTGTAGGGTATTCGGTGCTACCTTAGTTAACGTTTTTTCTTGTTTTATGCAGATTAAGTTTCTTCATTTTTTGTTTCTTTGAATTTCTTGTATTTCGCTGCCTTTATGTTTTACGAATAAGAAGGGAAAATGCTTTTCAGCTTTTCAAGAAGCTTTTATGAAACTCAATACTTTATATAAAACGCCGAAAGAAAGCTCAACTTGGAGTTACCTAAAATAGAAAATAAAAAGATGGCGATTACAATTTTGCCACATTTTAAGAAAGAAGGTGTGTCGTTTTTCATGTCACTATTTACACATATGCATTTTGGGCAACTTGACCTTCACTTACTTTTACATACAACCGACTGAGTGGGTTTATGTGTTTTTTTTTATATGTTGGTTTAAATAAACCACAAACATTAAATCACCGTATCGTTTTTAATAAGCCACTTTGTTGGTATTAATAAGCAAACGTGGGGTACTTGGGAAGAGAAAATCTAATCATGCTGCATGGTTGTAAGTTAAGTTCCTGGGGTAAATGATATTTCAAAAAAATTTATTTTGCTAAATTGGTAGGACTGTGCTTAATTACTATGAAAAATATGAGTGCGATCTGTCAATTAGTTTGTTTACAGCAGCGGTTTAGATCAGTACACCTCGTTCCGATTTTTACAATGGATAAAAATATCGAATTAAAAATGTACCTCAATTTTTGTATTGCTAACTAAATTTGTATGTCTAACCAAATTTCGGGAAACGGTGATTCAGTTTTATCAAAACCATAAACCTACGGTTGGTACAACACCTTCAAAGACGGTTGAGAGTTCGTTGAAAATATGACACATTCTGGACGACCTTCGACTTACTCAACTGATGAAAATATTAAAAAAGCGAAGGACTTAGTACTTGAAAATCGTCAGGCAAGCGTTAGAGAGATGGCAAGACAGCTCGAAATCTCTTTCTTTGAATTATTTTGGATATAAAACTTTCTACATAGGACAAGTAGAGCTGATTTTTTTTCTAAAAGCATACCGAAAAAAGATGTCTTTGGTCATACTTGATGGTGTGAATTCCGATCCCACTTTCTTAGAGAGCATTATAACTGCCGATGAGAGATGGGTTTATGAGTTTGACATAACAAAAATGAGCCGAAACAAAAAAAAAAATATATATATACCAAAGCCGCTCAAAAATCAAGGTGATGCTCATTGTTTTTCGACGTTCGTGGTTTGGTGTATAATGAATTTGTTCCCTAAGGTCAGACGGTTAATAAGGAGTTCAATTTGAGAGTATTCAGGCATTTGCGTGAGAACATCTGTCGAAAACGGCCGGAATTGTGGAAGAGAAATTCAGCGATTTTACACGATCATAATGCACATCGCATTGAGCAACAATTATGATCGAATTTAAAACCAAAAACGCAATGAACACCATCGATTAACCACCGTATTCACCACATTTGGCTTCATGTGCTTTTTTCTTGTTCTCTAAATTGAAATTGCCACTCCGTGGAACCCATTTTCAGTTAATCGAAGGGATAAAACAAAATTCGCTGAAAGAGCTGAAGGCGATCCCAAAAAGTGCTTATGAAAAGAGTTTCGAGGGCTGGAAAAATGGTTTTAGTCGTATTATCCTTGCGGGAGATACCAAGATACAAATTTCCTTATTCAACCTTAATGTATTGTGAGAAAGCGTAATTCGATTTATTGGTCGATAATTGGACGCATATTGCCTAGACTAAACTTCGAAGAAGAGATTGCTCTGCCGATACAGACGTGGCAAAAGAAATTGGGCAGGGGCGGGGTCAACACGAACTCTATCCACAATGTATTGATGTATTTATGTCCTCTAGAGTACCTTTCGTGTTCCTAGAAGGAAACGTCGGAGACTGTATAAAGTACTATGAACTAGATGGTCATATACTTAGCACACACCACTCTACCTAAATGCAAACGATGTTTTCTTCGTAATGTTGCAAAATTCAAAGGCGCCACTTTGCCTAGACATGATCAAGGCGCCAAGCTAAGATATCGCAAAGTTCCGTCACTTCGTTTTTGCTACTGTCGTAAATAGAAAGATTATTTAACGATCAGCAGCTTTTTTGAGTGGACACCGATTTAGCACACTTCTTAGACTGTCGGAGTTTTTTAAAGTTTTAAGAAATATTTATTTTCGAATACAAACAATTTTATTGGTGAGAGATTATTTAATATAAAAACTGTGGTTTTGAATTAAATTTAAATTTAAATTTACTGATTAGATATGACTAGAGGCTTGTGTTGCACGGAAGAAAAGCAGGCTATAATTGTGAAGTTAAGAAGTGAAGGGCAGTCGGTAACCCAGATTGCAAAAACACTTGGGTGTTCGGGGAAGCTCATTTATAACACAATTAAACATTTTGACGAGTTTTGGACAGTAAAATCCGCGGTGCAAGCTCCTAGGCTTTGCAAAACCACCACCAAAGAACCCAATCTAATTCGTTGGATTTCAAAAAACGATCCATTCAAGAGCTCTAAACAAATTAAAACCGAAGTTTATGCAATATACGGAATAGAGGTTTCATCTAAAAAGATCAGACGTCGTTTGAGTGAAGGCGGACTGCGTGGATGCATTTCACAGAAGAAACCGGTTGCTTCTAATAAGAACTTGGAGGCACGCCTTTCATTCGCAAGAGCCCACATCAACAAACCACTTTCTTTTTGGAAGAACGTTCTCTGAAGTGATGAATCTAAGTTTTGTAGATTTGGATCTGACGGTAAACGTTACGTCTGGCGAGTCAGTAACCAGCAGCACAATTCTAGGTTTACACAAAAACAGTGAAACATGGAGGAGGAAATATTATTGTGTGGGCGGCATTTTCTTGGAAAGGTTTTGGACTTATCGTTAGGATAACGTCAAAAATGGATAAATTTGTTTACAAGTACATGTTAACAGAACACATGATTCCATTTGTCGACGACCATATGCCTCTAAGGTGGCACTTCATGCATGATAATGACCCCAAACATATTTCGCGTTTGGTGAAAAATTTCTTGGAGGAGCAATGCGTTCCCATTCTGCAGTGGCAAGCTTAGTCACCTGATCTCAATGCAATTGAGACTTTGTGGAGTGAAGTTGAGAGAGGGATTGAGGGCAAAAAACCCAAAAATTAAGAAGAATTGTGGCAGAACATCATAATTGCATGGTTGAATATGCCTGTGGAACAATGTACACGTTTGGTGGAGAGTTTGCCTAAAAGGTGTTCTGAAGTGATCAAAAATAAGGGTTTTCCAACGAAATATTGAAGTAAAATTTGGTTCGGAGCGGATTGCCAAAGTTTTTGTAGGTAAACCTGAAATATGCTAAGTATATGTCCAACGTAGTAATCATTTATTCTTCCTTTTTTTGTAGGTTTTGATTACATCGTTCTTTATGTTATTATTTAAGTTAATCTATCTGTGAAATATGAATATATAGTAGGTATGTGAAAATATTTAAGTTTTTAGTAAAGAAATGAATTTTATGGAACACTTTTTCTTAGAAGTACGCGAGTGCTAAGTATACGACCACCACTGTAAATGATCAGAGTGATGAGCTGAGTCGAGTTAGTCAGGCTTGTTCATCTATCTTTATGTATATAAGCGAACTAGAGCCGCAGTTTTTGAGATATCGATCTGAAATTTGACAAACATTTAGATTTAGAACCACTATAGCATACAGTTGTCGTACAAACTGATCGATCAAAATCAAGGCTTTATTTGGAAAATTTTTCTGTTTGATAAGAGATCTTTACGTAACATAGATTATTGTCCAATGCTACAATCTGCGAACACTCTGTAATATTCGAGTTAACGCTTTTTTTTGTTTTGAAGCTTGTTTGGCAAGAAATTGTACTGGGTTGTGACGTCACGAAGGAAAAATTAGGAATCTTTTCATGTTTCCTTAATAGAACTCAGGTTCCAATGTATAGACAACTTTATTTTATGTTGAGTATCGTAAACTATATAACATAACGGCCACGCTCCTGAGAAAGCTGAATATAAGGTTCCTTCAATTCACTTTGTTTTAAAGACCATAAGCTGACCACTGAAAGTCGATATGCAGCTGTAAAAGGTTCAAAAACTTGCATTTAAAATTTCATTACATTTCTTGAGCATTTTTAAGGCAACACACATACATACACAGTATGTGCAGTTACAAACGTACCTACGATCAAACGGTATTGCAGCAGGTTCAACTGCAAAAGGTCACCGCGTGTTTATCTGCCATGTATATATATATATATATAAATATGTACATATATGTGTATACATGTACATATGTGTGTGTATGTATGTATGGCATGAAACCGGTGACAAAAGTGTTTCGCATGACGGTATTTGCAGCAACATTGACAACGTATCCATTAATATCTGTAGTGCAGTTACCAAGTCGTCCCAGAACCACTGACTTGTACGGTCAGTGCACACACACACACACACAAACGCAAGCGCTTACGCAACAATTGCGGACATTTCCAAATATCAACGATAATCAACTGCTCTAAATGCGACCATTCGAAGGGCCATAAGCACTCCATACATACACTCACACACACACATATACAAATACTCACACAAGCTCAAGCGTTCACTAACACAATGAAGCAAAAGGGCGCATTGAGCTGTTGCTGTTTATACCCGTTCTCCCTGCCACACGCCTGAGTGGAACAGCCACTCGCCCACTTCTACACACACACACACACATACGCGCGCTCGAATACACTGCCATACATATTAATTTACTCGACCGCACACAGCACGGTGTAACGATGGAGATAATCGTATTAGGAAGAGGACTTGATTTCACTGCGCATCCGCTTCGAATGCAAGCACCGCAAGGTGTCACACACGACGGCAGCGGAGCATAGCACAGACAGCGCTAAGCTTGGTGGATGCCAGCAATGAAGGAGACATTCTTACTGTTGTTGTTGTTCTTGCGGTTTTTGTTGTCTTTGCTATTGTAGTTGTTGTTGTTGTGCTGGTTATTGCTATTGTTGTTCTTCTTCTTCTTTGTTGTTGTTGTTGTTGTTTTCCTTGTTGTCATTGTTTTTGTTGTTGTTGTTAAAGTACGCAGCTCTTCGACTAGTTTGTCTATTGCTTTTGGCATTTGAATGCGATGGAGCATTCCGGTGCAGTCGATTGGAGTGCACAAAAATGCTCATTAAAAGAAAGACGCACACACCACCATACACGTAATAGTCTATGAATGTGTGTATCCATGTTTTTGGCTGTGAAGTTGCAGAGCGTTACCATGCATTCGCTTAAGACAATAGTACAACGAAACAGTTGTTCTTGGCACACACATACATACGTGCACACTAGGGTCGGTAAACAAATTTTTTTTTTTTTGCTTTGTGCAAGGTTTTTCATTTTGAAGATTTCCATTTTTTGCCTATTACCGGGTAGAAAAATTTATATCTCGCTTCCAACTAATAGGAAATATATCTAACCTAAGAAATATTCGGGTTTTTTTACCCACCCTAACACAAAGCCACATATGCTCAAACCCACACATTACCATAAATATACACACTTACTCGTATACACACAGCCACTCATTATTTGCCACTCTACACCGAAGGGGCATTGTCATGACGACAAATGCTTTGTCTTTGGCATTCAACGACAATTGTTTTTCTGCATCGTGCGCTTAACCATGTTTCGCATTTCGCATTTCGTGCTGCAGTTCACAAATCGCTATTTTGCATACTCCGTCTCAATTTTCGTCATTTAATTGCTGACCATTTGCAACTGGCACTACTTGAATTGCTTTGGCGCTTGGCGATTTAATCGGGAATTCTGCGAACGCTCGCATGTATAACGGTGCATCAAATTATTCGAATTCGAATGCGAAAGCCACTCGAAAGCGATTTGATAGCAGCAAGACCATTATTTTGTACGCTTAACGTTAAGCTGGATTGGTGTTTGGTGTTTACACGGAAGTGGCACCCTTGCACCCCGAGAAATTGTTACTTTTGCTGGAAATATTCTTCGAAAACACAATATTCCTTCAATGTGGATTAAAAGAATAACAATTTCTAATTAGAGTATATGAAAAAACGCCAGATTAATCGTATACATATTTATATGTTAGAGAAGAAGCATCATCTGGGTAATGATTGTAGTGGTCACTAGGGTGGGTTAAAATACGCCAAGTTTTACATGGAAGTCCGCAAGGGACTCAAACGAAACGAAGGGTCAATCGCATCCGACAAGACATCGCAGCCGATTGGAAGTTGCACCACGACAACGCTCCGGCTCACAACACCTTTTTTGTGAACAGCTACCTAACCAAGGTCGTTATCCCATAGCTTCGGCCCAGATGTGGCCTCCCCCCGGACTTTTTTTGTTTGATTGCCTGAAAAAGCCGATGAAAGGCAAGCATTTTGAGACTACAGAGGGGATTCAAGGAGCATGCACGTCGGCTCTCAAGGCTTTTCCGAAGAATGCCTTCTGTGACGCCTTCAATGTTTGGGAATCGCTCTGGCAGCGTTGCATCGGCACAGCCTATTTTGAAAGTTTTTAAAGAAATGTAACGATTGATTCAATAAATTGTTTTTAAATCGACTCAGTGGATCTGCTAGTAGTGACCTAAAAAAAGCTTATTTTGAAGTCAATGATAAAGGTTTATACTAAAATAAGTGAAATTTGAGATTTTTTTGACTGTCTTATATATGTATAAATATTCTCGCAACATGATATGACATTCCGGTATTCATTTATTGTAGTGCATGCTAATTATCTGCGAATAATGCTGCCGAGTTGTTAGTTCTAGGTCGGCTCAAAGTGTGTTCGTTTAAGTAGAGTCAACTGTCGTGGAACAGCTCCACAATTTTCGTATATTTTTAGCATAACTTTAAGGTTTTTGGCATCTTTGGAAACTAACTAAATCTTAATCTATCGAATAATGGACATATGAATATGAGTCTTGAAACAGCATTAAGAAACTCGAGAAATTCGGATCGATTTTTGCTATATATTCGAAATAAGTAGTACATTCTACTGCTGATTTATATACAGAGCTTGTACGCCTTTTTTACATATGCTTAAGGGAGTACCACTAACTCCTTCCTAATGATATTGTCGTCTCGTAAACTTATTGAGCAGCTTCAGTGACTTTTGCTAAGTGTATTGCGAGGTAAAGTCACTAAAAATTCGACTATTCACTTGAAAGTGCTTGTGAGATAAGGCGGTTACTGCGAAATTTTGATATACTACTGTGTCCAAAAAATAAGGAGACCTTTGAATTTAAACTGCGCGTAGAAGGATTTGGAGAATTTTTTTTTTTTTAGGTTGATAGTACTGTCAGTCACATTTATGTCAAATTTCATGTTAAAATATTCATTAGTGTTTGAGATACGTGTCGTTTTGTGAGCTGCTAAAAGTGAGTTTTTCGTTTTTTGCGATGTCGAAATTTGTTGAGCAATGAATTTGCATTAAATTTTGTTTATGGAATCCATTTTCTGCTGCAAAAACGTTGAGGATGGTGCAGAAAGCCTTTGGTGATGAGGCTATGTCTAAAAAAATGTTTACAAGTGGTATAGTGAGTTCCAAGCCGGCCGTGAACGTGTCGAAGACGAAGAGCGTCCAGAGCGACCATCAACCTCAACCGACGAAGCTCACGATGAACAAATCAAAGATTTGGCGTCGAAAAAAACCCTCGATTAACAATTAGAGACCTTGCTGATGAAGTTGTCATATCGAAAGGCTCAGCCAATACCATTTTGAAGGATGTTTTGGGCCTCAAGCGCGTCAAATCTCAACTGGTACCGAAAACATTGAATTTTTGGAAAGAAGGCGTCGCGTTGAAGTGTGTGAAACGATGCTTTCCGACTACCAGGGTGTCATGAAACGCATTAAAACTGGAGATGGAGCTAAACAACCGATAAATCGAGCGAATATCGTGCCAAAAGAGAGCCGAGACTAAAAAATCGCGCCAAAGTCGTTCAAAAATCAAGGTCGTAATTCGTGATCATTTCGCCAAAACCACAACCCATATCGCTCCGCAACCACTGTATTCCCCCGATCTGGTGCAGTATGACTTCTGGCTGTTCACCAAGCTCAAAAGGCCGCTCCGGGGACACCGTTTTTATACGATAGAGGAGATTGAAGCCGCAGCGAAGACGGAACTGAAGGACATCCCGGAAAGTGACTACAACCAGTGTTTCGAAGATTGGAAAATCCGTTGGCATAAGTGCATTGCATCGGGAGGGGATTACTTTGAAGGGGATGAAATTGATTTGGAAGAATAAATAAAGAATTTTCAAAATAAATACCATGTCACCTTATTTTTGGTCACAGTAGTATTTATTGTTTATGACTTTCATTGAAGATGATATCCCACATAAGTTTTTAGAAAAATAGTTAATAATTCGCTCATTCAGGGATTACATTTTGTTTTATTCTACAACACCTCTAGAATATTGACCTAAATTTAAATGTTGATCCGAATAATAGTTTCCGAGATACAGCCACGGAGATACAAACGGAATGTGTGCACTCTGCGCTAGCTAGGCTGAGAACTACTCAATCGGTATTTATGAATTTTACATGGGTCTTTGAGATACAATTCTTAAAGACTTGGGCAAAAGATTTTTTTTCGGTTACACAATTTGAGAAAAAAATTTCGCGAAATTTTCATTGAAATTTTCATTTTCTGTAAAAATGTCTGCCAAAAATACAATTTTCAGGTTATTTTTCCTTCGTCCTAGTTCTAAGTTAAGGATTTAACTAAAACACATATTTTTTCGCTTCAGACAATCCATTAAGGAGTTATCTCACCAACGCGGGTGCAGTCTTTTCCGCGGAGGCACCGGAAGTGGCGACACAATGGCGGAGTTTAAAGTATCTTTTTTTTTCAAAAATTTCAAAACTTATTTGTTAACGGTGTATGTTTGTGACTATAAAAAACTCGAATAAAATATTTAATTTTTTAAATGAGGAAAAAAAAGTTGAATAAAGGCTGCGTTTTACAGGAGAAAAACTTCTTAAAAAGGTAATTTTATTCCGGCTTAATTTTTCTCACAAAAGCCTGCATAAATATCTCTCTGTGCTCCTTTTCATTAATAAGATCTTCATCATCTTTTATCATATATACCATAATACGGTAAATATAAATTTAACTTCTTCACTGCGCAAATTTCCATGTGAACGGCTGAGAATATAAGCAAACTTCGAGTCAACTTGAGCTTTGTGTGGCTTCACAGTAAACAATACAAATTAAATGATGGAAGCCATTAATAGGCCGCAAAAGCATTTTTCTACGAATCAAAAGTACACACAACCACACGCACACAAGTGTACGAAACTTACATGCACACATACATAGATAGATACGCATGTGTGCTTAAAGCTCAGAGTCGAGATGTCAAGCTTCCTGCAAACATTTCCGACATTTTTTTGTGTTCGTGTGTGTGTGTGTGTGTGTGTGTCTACCTGGCAACCTGACTTATGCAAGGCGCTATACACACTCACACACACTATACACGCCCATGCTTACGTAGTATAACTGTAGTACACATGTTTCTGGGTCCCAATCCACTCGGAAGCGCTTGACTTGACGGCAGCTGCATCTATTCATAGATGACACCATATTTCATATTTCATTAATAATTTGTGGAAAAATCATTAATCATGCAAATAATCAAATCTTCACTTGTTTGCTGCTGAACCCGGGGTCTCGTCGGCCCCCTTCCCGCCGTCATTGTTGGAGGGACCTTTATCATTATTGTTTGCCATTCAAAGTATCGATTCCATTTGTTTCGCACACACACACGTACAGGCTTTGGCGCTCAACGCGACAATAAAACCAATAATGGCGGCAAAAACAATAACAATTACAACAACAGCAACTGTTTTGGCATAAGCGCGTGCCTTCACATTTGGCGCCGCCGCCATCGCCGCTTTCTCTTCTTGCCACATTTGTTGCGTGATGAATTGCCTAAAAGCTGGCGCACAAACATCGCTGCACACATGCCAACTCACCAATTTCATCACTGATGATGACAATAAAGATAAGCGAGTTCATGTCGCTGCCACCGACGATGCCAATGTTAGTTAGTTTTTGGCTTCCCCTCGTGGCAAGTCTGTCGGTGGTGGAGGTGGTGATACCCTAAGTTGTTGTCACTGTTGTTGTTATTGCTGTTTAGTTGTGGTCGTGCGGTTGCTGATGTTTTGATGGCATCGCATCGATGTGAGCGTTCAATTTATAGCTTAATATTTGATACTTGACGAAATGCCATAATTCCTGTTGTTGCCGACGTTGCTCAGGTGGGTACATACATACATATGTATAGTATATATTTGTGCGAATAATATGTTTAAAGAGCTGTGCGTGTACATTCCAATAACATTGCGTTAGACACATAGTAATCGTGCGAGATTTTTTTTCAGCATACTTGAATGTGGTATGTTTACTAAATGCCGTGCGCAGGGTTGTATTTATTTCAAGGGATCACAGCATGAACTCCCAGCATGAGCTTCAAATTCGGTAAAATATATCGGTTTAAACTATTTATTAATAATCTTATAGACCATCTACCTATTTATGGAGCCAGCTTCCTTAGTCAGTTTGACAAAAATGGTTCGAACTTGGGGTTCGACTTGCGCTATGAAACAAGGTTGAAGATTTTTTAAAACAAATATTGTTATTGTTGTAGCTTCCGAAATATACCTGAAGTCTTTTGGGGGAATACTGCCGAGTTGACAGTTCTTGGCTCGATAAAAAACCGACTTTGTTCTGCTTACTTAGATGTGGTTGTTAAGGAAAGGGCTAATAAATATTATCTGCTGTATTGCTGTAAACTGTGGAGATCTTTCCTTAGTAGTATTATTGATTCTTTCAAGTCTAAAGGAATTTAAAACAAGTCCATATCTATTAACCCAAAAAGCTCATACATAAGCTTAAAATTGAGCTAACTTAACTACGGAAATACAAAAGGAGACAAAAAGTGTTTCGATATCTGAAAGAAAAATGATTTTTTGCTGAAAGACTTATGACTCAGATGCCAAATCTCGCTATCGAGCATCGAGTCTCTTTGTGATAAGACTTGTATGGATGTCAGTCCAAAGCGGAATCGCAAGAAATTGCAAAACTGATGAGCTGGGTACTCTAGAACCGTTTTTGGTAGAATGGGAGTACATCTGTGCTCCTGTATCTTCCTGTGTTCTACTGCTAGATAGCTGGGCTTTAAGGACATTTGATCAGCGCTGGGTCACCATCAATACATGCACTGTCACAAAAGCCTTTGTTAAGATCGATCGCAAAAGATCTTGTGATATTTTCGCCCTCAGTAAGGCCGCACAATTAGAGAGAGACGGCTTTTAACAGGCCATTGCCTTATTGGCGTACACGCTATAAGTTTGGGAATCTTACCAGACGTCATCTGCGGAAGCTTTATGGAAGAAGATGAGTTGGAAACAACTTAAACTTCCTTCTTGACAGTCCCGCGTTTGGGAGGTCAAGAGTTAGACACTTGGGAACGGGACCTTGAAACATCTCACCGGGATCAGAAGTGGAATTTAAACGCCTGTTCAAATTTGCATTGGCTACTAAGCATTTTACTAATTTATAAGTTCGAACACAAGAGTTCTTCTTTTCTATGGCTGCACAAAGGGGTATATACAAGGAGCGTTCCAAAGTAAACAGAACTTAAAAAAAAACACAGAAAAAATATTTCTTTTTTTGGGAGAATCAATTTATTTTATTCAAAGTTGTCTCCTTCTGCTTCAATACAGATTTTTGCACGGTCCAAAAGTATGTCGAACGAGTGTTTTAGCTTGTTGGCCGATTTGGCCGCCAGTATGCCGGTGCAAGCCTTTTGAATGGTCTCTACGTCTGCATAACGCTTTCCTTTCATGGGCAAATGCATTTATCCGAAAAGGAAGAAGTATCACGGTGCCATATCAGGCGAATGCGGGGAGTGGTGACGGGGTTTAAAATGTGATTTTTGGTCAAATAATCGGTCACAAGCGTCGATCGATTATGTTGGAATCTGAGATATTGTTGGTCGTCAGTCAATTTGTGTGGAACAAACCGTGCACGAACCTTTCGTAAGTCTAAATGTTCGGTCAAAATGCGATAAATCGATGTTTTGGAGATGTTTAATTCCATTTCCATGAATTTCAATGATGATTTTTGATGAATTCACTCAAAATTTCAAAATTCCAATGGAATTTCCTTTAATCACGGATTTTGTTTGGCCCCCATGTTGATCGTCATTTATGTCCTCTCGACCACTTTGAAAACGTTAAAACCACTCGTGCACCCTGCAACGGGATAGGCAATCAACGCCATAAACTTGCTTTATCAATTAAAACGTTTCGGTAAAAGTTTTACCAATTTTAAAACAAAATTTAATGTTATGTCTTTGTTCGAAGCTCATTTTCTAACCGATAACACAAACATACTGACACTTAAAACGCAGTAACCACACTTCCAATTAATGAAATGTCATGAAATTCTCACTGGACAATCGATAAATGTATACCACCACCAGAAGGCGCTAGATTCAAAAAGTCCTGTTTACTTTAGAACGCACCTTTTATAGCAGTTCACGTGCGAGATTTGAACAGCCATCTAATCTAACCTATGGAGTCATTAGATAAGTTTTAAATGTCTTTTCCAAGTGTATATTTGGTTTTGATAAAGAGGACTTTTGTACCCTCATTTATAGATTGTTTTTGGTTCATAAACCTAAGCAACGACAACGGAGTTACTCAAGTTTAGAGACCCATGACAAGAAGTATCAAACGTTTCCGGAGCTTTCTGTACAATGTAAAACTTATCTCTTAATCATAATTTTATAGTCGGTATTTTATATAAACTTACTCATGAGATAACTGCCCGAAATTAACCAATAAGTGTTCCAGTCAGAGCTTCCTTGGTTTCGAGAACCAAGTATAATATCAGGAATTGCAAACTTGCAAATATTAAATATAATTTGTTGAGCACTCCTAACTTCAAGCATCAACTGAGACAAGTTATGTACAGACTTTATCAACCGTTTTGCAATAAAATCAGTTTAAGTTTTTTTAAAGATATAAGATTCAAGATTACATTGACAGAGAGTAAAATTATTGCGCTGTAGTTTCTGAGAAAATTTGGGATTAGTAAAGTTATGTATTTCTGCCTTTGTAAAGCCCATTTCGACCAATGGACACAATTTTTAGATTCTCTCCAATTCAGCTGGTTTTGTCAAAACTTCAAGATTGGGTCTGAAACAGCGTGGAGACAGGTTTACGTAGAAACAAACCGGACACAGACTTCAGATAGTGCATCATTTTCTTCTTTTTCGCCTATATTTCTCAACTTCGAGTGAAGGTAATCATTGTTCCACAATAGTTATAGTGAAGTCGGTTGGCAAGATTTCTAGAGCACTACTCAAACGATATTCATGAATTTTACACGGCTCTTTGAGATACAATTCTTAAAGACTTGGGCAAAAGATTTTTTTTCGATTACGCGATTTGAAAAAAAAAATTCGCGAAATTTTCAGTTAAACTGGTCATATTTGGAATAGATATATGTATCATCATTTTGTTATTATAAATTACAGTGAATCTTAAAACTGTCCCATATGAGAATATAATATATGCCTTTTCATTTTTGCTAATAAAATACCGTTATTTGCACTTTTTCGAAGTGAAAAGAAATCATAACGATCCCAGACTCATCGGCTGAGCATCATCTGACGCGCACCACGCACCCCTCTAGGCTTGCACAAACGTCAGCTAGTGTCTTACATACATCAGTGTCAAGATGTGCGCGCACGCCTGTTATTTTACCTTTCGCTGATGGATGTGTGCCGACACTGATTCGCGCTTCGGGCCGATAATTAAATTGAATTTATGCAGCAACGCGTCTGGTGTAAATTTGCGTGTGACTTTTCAATTTTGGCGGCGAAGTAAGAGTGTGGCTGTGCGTGTGTGTGTGAGAGAAGGGGGCTCTAATAGCGTCGGTGTGCTTTTTGGACAACAAAAAATAACATTTTTATTCCGTTAGACGTGCATATTTATACACTAGACGCACATCTACTTGGTGTGGACATGTGTAAATGGCAAAGTGTTTTGTAAGGGCGCAACATTGATTGAACTGCAGAACTGTGGCACATAATATTTCATTGCAGTTTAAATGTGTGTTTTGTCTACAAAATCATATGGATAAATATCAGGCGTATTTATTTCAATTATTTATGGGAATCATTGGAGGGCAGCGAGCATGATTAGATATGTATTTGTATGTTTTTGTTTTACTTATATTTTCATTTTGTTAAAACATTTGTAATTAATTTTAGGAAAAATTAAAAATTGGATCACTACTCCCTTCGTAGATAGGAACTA
>JAPZAG010002664.1:0-15044 GCA_027475135.1 Bactrocera correcta | reverse complement strand
TAGTTTAACATATTAAGTTAATAAACATTTTTTAGCTTACTGAAGTCTACATAAAGCCTTAACGGTATAACTGCAGTGCATTTAGAAGAATTCCGTAATGTTATAAGTTTATATTTAGGTATAAATTCGATTTTCTTGTATATACACACTTAGCAAGCGATATCGAAATGCTTCAAATAACTGGTTTAACATATTTGAGTTAATAAATCTTCTTTAACGTATTGAAGTTGATAAAAAGCCATAACGGCAGTGCATTTGGAAGAGTTCCGTAATCTTATATTTAGCTATAAAGTCGATTTTGTTCAATATACGCATTTAGCAATTGATATCGAAATGCTTCAAATCATTAGTTTGACATATTTAAGTTAATAAACCTTCTTTCACGCACTGAAGTCTACATAAAGCCTTAACTGTATAACTGCACTTCATTTAGAAGAATGCCATTATCTTATATTTAGGTATAAATTCGACTTTCTTGTATATACTCATTTAGCAAGCGATATCAAAATGCTTCAAATCATTAGTTTAACTTATTTAAGTTAATTAACCTTCTTTAACGAATTGAAGGTGATACAAAGCCATGGCGGCATAACGACAGTACATTTGGAACAATTCCGTAATCTTATATTTAGGTATAAAGTCGATTTTCTTGTATAAACACATTTAGCAATCGATATCAAAATGCTTCACATCATTAGTTTAACATATTTAAGTTAATAAACATTCTTTAACTCACTGAAGTCTACATAAAGCCTTAACAGCTGAATTCCGTTATCTTCTATTTAGGTATAAAGTCGATTTTGTTGTACATACACATTTAGCAGTCGATATCGAAATGCTTCAAACCATTAGTTTAACATATTTAAAATAATTAACCTTCTTTAACGTATTGAAGTTGATACAAAGCCATGGCGGCATAACGACAGTATATTTGGAAGAATTCCGTAATCTTATATTTAGGTATAAAGTCGATTTTCTGGATATACACATTTAGCAATCGATATCGAAATGCTTCAAATCATTAGTTTAACATATTTAAGTTAATAAACCTTCTTTAACACACTGAAGTCTACATAAAGCCTTAACGGCATAACTGCACTGCATTAAGAAGAATTCCGTTATCTTAAATTTAATATGAATGCGATTTTCTTGTATATACATATTTGGCAAGCGATATCGAAATGCTTCAAATCATTACTTTAACATATTTAAGTTAATTAACCTTCTTTGACGTATTGAAGTTGATATAAAGCCATAACGGCAGTGCATTTGGAAGAATTCCGTAAACTTAAATTTAGGTATAAAGTCGATTTTCTTTTATATACACATTTAGATATCGATACCGAAACGCTTCAAATCATTAGTTTAACATATTAAGTTAATAAACACTTTTTAGCTTACTGAAGTCTACATAAAGCCTTAACGGTATAACGGCAGTGCATTTAGAAGAATTCCGTAATGATATAATTTTATATTTAGGTATAAATTCGATTTTCTTGTATATACAAATTTAGCAATCGATATCGAAATGCTTCTAATCATTAGTTTAACATATTTACGTTAATTAACCTTCTTTAACGTATTGAAGTTGATAAAGAGCCATGGCGGCATAACGACAGTACATTTGGAAGAATTCCGTAGTCTTCTATTTAGGTATAAAGTCGATTTTCTTGTATATGTGCAATAAGCTTTCGATATCGAAATGCTTCAAATAACTGGTGTAACATATTTAAGTTAATAAACCTTCTTTAACGCACTGAAGTCTACATAAAACGTTAACGGCATAAGGGCAGTGAATTTAGAAAAATTCCGTTAACTTATATTTAGGTATAAATTCGATTTTCTTGTATATACATATTTGGCAAGCGATATCGAAATGCTTCAAATCATAAGTTTAACATATTTAAGTTAATTAACCTTCTTTAACGTATTGATATAAAGCCATAACGGCAGTTCAATTGGAAGAATTCCGTAATCTTATATTTAGGTATAAAGTCGATTTTCTTTTATATACACATTTAGATATCGATATCGAAATGCTTCAAACCATTAGTTTAACATATTAAGTTAATAAACACTTTTTAGTTTATTAAATCTACATAAAGCCTTAACGGTATAACGGCAGTGCATTTAGAAGAATTCCGTAATGTTATAATTTTATATTTAGGTATAAATTCGATTTTCTTGTATACACACATTTAGCAATCGATATCGAAATGCTTCTAATCATTAGTTTAACATATTTAAGTTAATTAACCTTCTTTAACGTATTGAAGTTGATGAAGAGCCATGGCGGCATAACGACAGTACATTTGGAAGAATTCCGTTATCTTATATTTAGGTATAAAGTCGATTTTTTTGTATATACACATTTAGCAATCGATATCGAAATGCTTCAAATCATTAGTTTAACATATTTAAGTTAATAAACCTTCTTTAACGCACTGACGTCTACATAAAGCGTTAACGGCATAACGGCAGTGCATTAAGAAAAATTCCGTTATCTTATATTCATGTATAAATTCGATTTTCTTGTATATACATATTTGGCAGGCGATATCGAAATGCTTCAAATCATTAGTTTAACATATTTAAGTTAATAAACCTTCCTTAACGTATTGAAGTTGATGTAAAGCCATAACGGCAGTGCATTTGGAAGAATTCCGTAAACTTATATTTAGGTATAAAGTCGATTTTCTTTTATATACACATTTAGCAATCGATATCGAAATGCTTCAACTCATTAGTTTAACATATTTAAGTTAATAAACCTTCTTTAACGATCTGAAGTTGGCATAACGGCAGTGGATGTAGAAGAATTCCGTAATCTTATATTTAGATATAAAGTCGATTTTCTTGTATATACATATTTAGCTATCGATATCGAAATGCTTCAAATCATTTGTTTAACATATTAAGTTAATAAACATTTCTTAGCATACTAAAGTCTACATAAAGCCTTAACGGTATAACGGCAGTGCATTTAGAAGAATTCCGTAATGTTATAATTTTATATTTAGGTATAAAGTCGATTTTCTTGTATTTGCACATTTAGCAATCGATATCGAAATGCTTCAAACCATTAGTTTAACATATTTAAAATAATTAACCTTCTTTAACGTATTGAAGTTGATATAAAGCCATGGCGGCATAATGACAGTACGTTTGGAAGAATTCCGTTATCTTATATTTAGGTATAAAGTCGATTTTTTTGTATATACACATTTAGCAATCGATATCGAAATGCTTCAAATCATTAGTTTAACATATTTAAGTTAATAAACCTTCTTTAACGCACTGACGTCTACATAAAGCGTTAACGGCATAACGGCAGTGCATTAAGAAAAATTCCGTTATCTTATATTTATGTATAAATTCGATTTTCTTGTATATACATATTTGGCAGGCGATATCGAAATGCTTCAAATCATTAGTTTAACATATTTAAGTTAATAAACCTTCCTTAACGTATTGAAGTTGATGTAAAGCCATAACGGCAGTGCATTTGGAAGAATTCCGTAAACTTATATTTAGGTATAAAGTCGATTTTCTTTTATATACACATTTAGATATCGATATCGAAATGCTTCAAATCATTAGTTTAACATATTTAAGTTAATAAACCTTCTTTAACGCACTGAAGTCTACATAAAGCGTTAACGGCATAAGGGCAGTGAATTTAGAAAAATTCCGTTACCTTATATTTAGGTATGAATTCGATTTTCTTGTATATACTCATTTAGCAATCGATATCGAAATGCTTCAAATCATTAGTTTAACATATTTAAGTTAATTAACCTTCTTTAACGTATTGATATAAAGCCATAACGGCAGTGCAATTGGAAGAATTCCGTAATCTTATATTTAGGTATAAAGTCGATTTTCTTTTATATACATAATTAGATATCGATATCGAAATGCTTTAAATCATTAGTTTAACAAATTAAGTTAATAAACATTTTTTAGCTTATTAAAGTCTACGTAAAGCCTTAACGGTATAACGGCAGTGCATTTAGAAGAATTCCGTATTGTTATAATTTTATATTTAGGTATAAAGTCGATTTTCTTGTATTTACACATTTAGCAGTGGATATCGAAATGCTTCAAACCATTAGCTTAACATATTTAAATAATTAACCTTCTTTACAAAAGCCATAACGGCATAACGGCAGTATATTTGGGTAATTTCCGTAATATTTTATTTAGGTAAAAATCGATTTTCTTGTACATACTCATTTAGCAATCGATATCGAAATGCTTCAAATCATTAGTTTAACATATTTAAAATAAATAACCTTTTTTAACGTATTGAAGGTGATACAAAGCCATGCCGGCATAACGACAGTACATATGGAATTATTCCGTAATCTTATATTTAGGTATAAAGTCGATTTTCTTGTATATACACATTTAGCAATCGATATCGAAATGCTTCAGCTCATTAGTTTAACATCTTTAAGTTATTAAACCTTCTTTAACGCACTAAAGGCAACATAAAGCCCTAATGGCATAACATCAGTGCATTTAGAAGAATTTCATAATGTTATAATTTTATATTTAGGTATAAAGTCGATTTTCTTGTATATACACATTTAGCAATCGATATCGAAATGCTTCAAACCATTAGCTTAACATATTTAAATAATTAACCTTCTTTACAGAAGCCATAACGGCATAAGGGCAGTATATTTGGGTAATTTCCGTAATCTTTTATTTAGGTAAAAATCGATTTTCTTGTACATACTCATTTAGCAATCGATATCGAAATGCTTCAAATCATTAGTTTAACATATTTAAAATAAATAACCTTTTTTAACGTATTGAAGGTGATACAAAGCCATGCCGGCATAACGACAGTACATTTGGAATTATTCCGTAATCTTATATTTAGGTATAAAGTCGATTTTCTTGTATATACACATTTAGAAATCGATATCGAAATGCTTCAGCTCATTAGTTTAACATCTTTAAGTTAATAAACCTTCTTTAACGCACTAAAGTCTACATAAAGCCCTAATGGCATAACGGCAGTGCATTTAGAAGGATTCCATAATGTTATAATTTTATATTTAGGTATAAAGTCCATTTTCTTGTATTTACACATTTAGCAGTGGATATCGAAATGCTTCAAACCATTAGCTTAACATATTTAAATAATTAACCTTCTTTACAAAAGCCATAACGGCATAACGGCAGTATATTTGGGTAATTTCCGTAATATTTTATTTAGGTATAAAATCGATTTTCTTGTATATACACATTTAGCAATCGATATCGAAATGCTTCAGCTCATGAGTTTAACATATTTAAGTTAATAAACCTTCTAAAACGATCTGAAGTGGGCATATAGCCATGGAGGCATAACGGCAGTGCATTTAGAAGAATTCCGTAATGTTATAATTTTATATTTAGGTGTAAAGTCGATTTTCTGTATATATGCATTAAGCAATCGATATCGAAATGCTTCAAGCCATTAGTTTAACATATTTAAGTTAATAAACCTTCTTTAACTCACTGAAGTCTACATAAAGCCATAACGGCATAACGGCAGTGCATTTGGAAGAATTCCGTTATCTTATATTTAGGTATAAATTCGATTTTCTTGTATATACATATTTAGCTATCGATATCGAAATGCTTCAAACCATTAGTTTAACTTATTTAAGTTAATAAACCTTCTTTAACTCACTGAAGTCTACATAAAGCGTTAACGGCATAACGGTATTGCATTTAGAAGAATTCCGTAATGTTATAATTTTATATTTAGGTATAAATTCGATTTTCTTGTATATGCACATTTAGCAATCGATATCGAGATGCTTTAAATCATTAGTTTACCATATTTAAGTTAATAAACCTTCTTTAACGCACTTAAGTCTATATAAAGCCCTAATGGCATAACGGCAGTGCATTTAGAAGAATTCCATAATGTTATAATTTTATATTTAGGTATAAAGTCCATTTTCTTGTATTTACACATTTAGCAATCGATATCGAAATGCTGCAAACCATTAGCTTAACATATTTAAATAATTAACCTTCTTTACAAAAGCCATAACGGCGTAACGGCAGTATATTTGGGTAATTTCCGTAATCTTTTATTAAGGTATGAAATCGATTTTCTTGTATATACACATTTGGCAATCGATACCGAAATGCTTCAGCTCACTAGTTTAACATATTTAAGTTAATAAACCTTCTTAAACGATCTGAAGTGGGCATATAGCCATGGAGGCATAACTGCAGTGCACGTAGAAGATTTCCATAATGTTATAATTTAAAATTATGTATAAAGTCGATTTTCTTGTATTTACACATTTAGCAGTCGATATCGAAATGCTTCAAACCATTAGCTTAACATATTTAAGTTAATTAACCTTCTTTAACGTATTGAAGTTGATAAAGAGCCATGGCGGCATACCGACAGTACATTTGTAAGAATTCCGTAGTCTTCTATTTAGGTATAAAGTCGATTTTCTTGTATATGTGCATTAAGCTTTCGATATCGAAATGCTTCAAATAACTGGTGTAACATATTTAAGTTAATAAACCTTCTTTAACGAACTGAAGTTAATATAAAGCCATAACGGCATAAAGGCAGTGCATTTAGAAGAATTACGTAATCTTATATTTAGGTATGAGTTCGATTTTCTTGTATATACTCATTTAGCAATCGATATCGAAATGCTTCAAATCATTAGTTTAACATATTTAAGTTAATAAAGCTTCTTTAATGCCTGAAGTTAACATAAAGCATGTAGAAGAATTCCGTAATCTTATATTTAGATATGTAGTCGATCTTCTTGGATTTACACATTAAGCAATCGATATCGAAAATTTTCAAATAACTGGTTTAGCATATTTAGGTTAATTAAACTTCTTTATCTTACTGAAGTTTAAATAAAGCCACAACGGCATAACGGCAGTATATTTGGGTGAATTCCGTTATCTTTTATTTAGGTATAAAATCGATTTTCTTGTATATACACATTTAGCAATCGATAGCGAAATGCTTCAACTCATTAGTTTAACATATTTAAGTTAATAAACCTTCTTTAACGATCTGAAGTTGGCATAACGGCAGTGGATGTAGAAGAATTCCGTAATCTTATATTTAGATATAAAGTCGATTTTCTTGTATATACATATTTAGATATCGATATCGAAATGCTTCAAATCAATAGTTTAACATATTAAGTTAATAAACACTTTTTAGCTTACTGAAGTCTACATAAAGCCTTACCGGTATAACGGCAGTGCATTTAGAAGAATTCCGTAATGTTATAATTTTATATTTAGGTATGAATTCGATTTTCTTGTATATACCCATTTAGCAATCGATATCGAAATGCTTCAAATCATTAGTTTAACATATTTAAGTTAATTAACCTTCCTTAACGTATTGAAGTTGATGTAAAGCCATAACGGCAGTGCATTTGAAAGAATTCCGTAAACTTATATTTAGGTATAAAGTCGATTTTCTTTTATATACACATTTAGATATCGATATCGAAATGCTTCAAATCATTAGTTTAACATATTAAGTTAATAAACACTTTTTAGCTTACTGAAGTCTATATAAAGCCTTAACGGTATAACGGCAGTGCATTTAGAAGAATTCCGTAATGTTATAATTTTATATTTAGGTATGAATTCGATTTTCTTGTATATACTCATTTAGCAATCGATATCGAAATGCTTCAAACCATTAGTTTAACATATTTAAAATAATTAATCTTTTTTAACGTATTGAAGTTGATACAAAGCCATGGCGGCATAATGACAGTACATTTGGAAGAATTCCGTAATCTTATATTTAGGTATAAAGTCGATTTTCTTGTATATGCACTTTTAGCAATCGATATCGAAATGCTTCAAATCATTAGTTTAACATATTTAAGTTAATAAACCTTCTTTAACGCATTGAAGTCTACATAAAGCGTTAACGGCATAAGGGCAGTGAATTTAGAAAAATTCCGTTATCTTATATTTAGGTATAAATTCGATTTTCTTGTATATACATATTTGGCAAGCGATATCGAAATGCTTCAAATCATTAGTTTAACATATTTAAGTTAATTAACCTTCTTTAACGTATTGATATAAAGCCATAACAGCAGTGCAATTGGAAGAATTCCGTAATCTTATATTTAGGTATAAAGTATTGAAGTTGATACAAAGCCCTGGCGGCATAATGACAGTACATTTGGAAGAATTCCGTAATCTTATATTTAGGTATGAAGTCGATTTTCTTGTATATGCACTCTAAGCAATCGATATCGAAATGCTTCAAATCATTAGTTTAATATATTTAAGTTAATTAACCTTCTTTAACGCACTGAAGTCTACATAAAGCGTTAACGGCATAAGGGCAGTGAATTTAGAAAAATTCCGTTACCTTATATTTAGGTATGAATTCGATTTTCTTGTATATACTCATTTAGCAATCGATATCGAAATGCTTCAAACCATTAGTTTAACATATTTAAAACAATTAACCTTCTTTAACGTATTGAAGTTGATACAAAGCCATGGCGCCATAATGACAGTACATTTGGAAGAATTCCGTAATCTTATATTTAGGTATAAAGTCGATTTTCTTGTATATGCACTTTTAGCAATCGATATCGAAATGCTTCAAATCATTAGTTTAACATATTTAAGTTAATAAACCTTCTTTAACGCACTGAAGTCTACATAAAGCGTTAACGGCATAAGGGCAGTGAATTTAGAAAAATTCCGTTATCTTATATTTAGGTATAAATTCGATTTTCTTGTATTTACATATTTGGCAAGCGATATCGAAATGCTTCAAATCATTAGTTTAACATATTTAAGTTAATTAACCTTCTTTAACGTATTGATATAAAGCCATAACGGCAGTGCAATTGGAAGAATTCCGTAATCTTATATTTAGGTATAAAGTCGATTTTCTTTTATATACACATTAAGATATCGATATCGAAATGCTTCAAATCATTAGTTTAACATATTAAGTTAATAAACATTTTTTAGCTTATTAAAGTCTACATAAAGCCTTAACGGTATAACGGGAGTGCATTTAGAAGAATTCCGTATTGTTATAATTTTATATTTAGGTATAAAGTCGATTTTCTTGTATTTGCACATTTAGCAATCGATATCGAAATGCTTCAAACCATTAGTTTAGCATATTTAAAATAAATAACATTTTTTAACGTATTGGAATTATTCCGTAATCTTATATTTAGGTATAAAGTCGATTTTCTTGTATATACACATTTAGCAATCGATATCGAAATGCTTCAGCTCATTAGTTTAACATCTTTAAGTTAATAAACCTTCTTTAACGCACTAAAGGCTACATAAAGCCCTAATGGCATAACATCAGTGCATTTAGAAGAATTCCATAATGTTATAATTTTATATTTAGGTTTAAAGTCCATTTTCTTGTATTTACACATTTAGCAGTGGATATCGAAATGCTTCAAACCATTAGCTTAACATATTTAAATAATTAACCTTCTTTACAAAAGCCATAACGGCATAACGGCAGTATATTTGGGTAATTTCCGTAATATTTTATTTAGGTATAAAATCGATTTTCTTGTATATACACATTTAGCAATCGATATCGAAATGCTTCAGCTCATGAGTTTAACATATTTAAGTTAATAAACCTTCTAAAACGATCTGAAGTGGGCATATAGCCATGGAGGCATAACGGCAGTGCATTTGGAAGAATTCCGTTATCTTATATTTAGGTATAAATTCGATTTTCTTGTATATACATATTTAGCTATCGATATCGAAATGCTTCAAACCATTAGTTTAACTTATTTAAGTTAATATACCTTCTTTAACTCACTGAAGTCTACATAAAGCGTTAACGGCATAACGGTATTGCATTTAGAAGAATTCCGTAATGTTATAATTTTATATTTAGGTATAAATTCCATTTTCTTGTATTTACACATTTAGCAATCGATATCGAGATGCTTTAAATCATTAGTTTACCATATTTATGTTAATAAACCTTCTTTAACGCACTTAAGTCTACATAAAGCCCTAATGGCATAACGGCAGTGCATTTAGAAGAATTCAATAATGTTATAATTTTATATTTAGGTATAAAGTCCATTTTCTTGTATTTACACATTTAGCAATCGATATCGAAATGCTGCAAACCATTAGCTTAACATATTTAAATAATTAACCTTCTTTACAAAAGCCATAACGGCGTAACGGCAGTATATTTGGGTAATTTCCGTAATCTTTTATTAAGGTATGAAATCGATTTTCTTGTATATACACATTTAGCAATCGATACCGAAATGCTTCAGCTCACTAGTTTAACATATTTAAGTTAATAAACCTTCTTAAACGATCTGAAGTGGGCATATAGCCATGGAAGCATAACTGCAGTGCACGTAGAAGAATTCCATAATGTTATAATTTAAAATTATGTATAAAGTCGATTTTCTTGTATTTACACATTTAGCAGTCGATATCGAAATGCTTCAAACCATTAGCTTAACATATTTAAGTTAATTAACCTTTTTTTAACGTATTGAAGTTGATAAAGAGCCATGGCGGCATACCGACAGTACATTTGTAAGATTTCCGTAGTCTTCTATTTAGGTATAAAGTCGATTTTCTTGTATATGTGCATTAAGCTTTCGATATCGAAATGCTTCAAATAACTGGTGTAACATATTTAAGTTAATAAACCTTCTTTAACTCACTGAAGTCTACATAAAGCGTTAACGGCATAACGGTATTGCATTTAGAAGAATTCCGTAATGTTATAATTTTATATTTAGGTATAAATTCCATTTTCTTGTATATGCACATTTAGCAATCGATATCGAGATGCTTTAAATCATTAGTTTACCATATTTATGTTAATAAACCTTCTTTAACGCACTTAAGTCTACATAAAGCCCTAATGGCATAACGGCAGTGCATTTAGAAGAATTCAATAATGTTATAATTTTATATTTAGGTATAAAGTCCATTTTCTTGTATTTACACATTTAGCAATCGATATCGAAATGCTGCAAACCATTAGCTTAACATATTTAAATAATTAACCTTCTTTACAAAAGCCATAACGGCGTAACGGCAGTATATTTGGGTAATTTCCGTAATCTTTTATTAAGGTATGAAATCGATTTTCTTGTATATACACATTTGGCAATCGATACCGAAATGCTTCAGCTCACTAGTTTAACATATTTAAGTTAATAAACCTTCTTAAACGATCTGAAGTGGGCATATAGCCATGGAGGCATAACTGCAGTGCACGTAGAAGAATTCCATAATGTTATAATTTAAAATTATGTATAAAGTCGATTTTCTTGTATTTACACATTTAGCAGTCGATATCGAAATGCTTCAAACCATTAGCTTAACATATTTAAGTTAATTAACCTTCTTTAACGTATTGAAGTTGATAAAGAGCCATGGCGGCATACCGACAGTACATTTGTAAGAATTCCGTAGTCTTCTATTTAGGTATAAAGTCGATTTTCTTGTATATGTGCATTAAGCTTTCGATATCGAAATGCTTCAAATAACTGGTGTAACATATTTAAGTTAATAAACCTTCTTTAACGAACTGAAGTTAATATAAAGCCATAACGGCATAAAGGCAGTGCATTTAGAAGAATTACGTAATCTTATATTTAGGTATGAGTTCGATTTTCTTGTATATACTCATTTAGCAATCGATATCGAAATGCTTCAAATCATTAGTTTAACATATTTAAGTTAATAAAGCTTCTTTAATGCCTGAAGTTAACATAAAGCATGTAGAAGAATTCCGTAATCTTATATTTAGATATGTAGTCGATCTTCTTGGATTTACACATTAAGCAATCGATATCGAAAATTTTCAAATAACTGGTTTAGCATATTTAGGTTAATTAAACTTCTTTATCTTACTGAAGTTTAAATAAAGCCACAACGGCATAACGGCAGTATATTTGGGTGAATTCCGTTATCTTTTATTTAGGTATAAAATCGATTTTCTTGTATATACACATTTAGCAATCGATAGCGAAATGCTTCAACTCATTAGTTTAACATATTTAAGTTAATAAACCTTCTTTAACGATCTGAAGTTGGCATAACGGCAGTGGATGTAGAAGAATTCCGTAATCTTATATTTAGATATAAAGTCGATTTTCTTGTATATACATATTTAGATATCGATATCGAAATGCTTCAAATCAATAGTTTAACATATTAAGTTAATAAACACTTTTTAGCTTACTAAAGTCTACATAAAGCCTTACCGGTATAACGGCAGTGCATTTAGAAGAATTCCGTAATGTTATAATTTTATATTTAGGTATGAATTCGATTTTCTTGTATATACCCATTTAGCAATCGATATCGAAATGCTTCAAATCATTAGTTTAACATATTTAAGTTAATTAACCTTCCTTAACGTATTGAAGTTGATGTAAAGCCATAACGGCAGTGCATTTGAAAGAATTCCGTAAACTTATATTTAGGTATAAAGTCGATTTTCTTTTATATACACATTTAGATATCGATATCGAAATGCTTCAAATCATTAGTTTAACATATTAAGTTAATAAACACTTTTTAGCTTACTGAAGTCTATATAAAGCCTTAACGGTATAACGGCAGTGCATTTAGAAGAATTCCGTAATGTTATAATTTTATATTTAGGTATGAATTCGATTTTCTTGTATATACTCATTTAGCAATCGATATCGAAATGCTTCAAACCATTAGTTTAACATATTTAAAATAATTAATCTTCTTTAACGTATTGAAGTTGATACAAAGCCATGGCGGCATAATGACAGTACATTTGGAAGAATTCCGTAATCTTATATTTAGGTATAAAGTCGATTTTCTTGTATATGCACTTTTAGCAATCGATATCGAAATGCTTCAAATCATTAGTTTAACATATTTAAGTTAATAAACCTTCTTTAACGCATTGAAGTCTACATAAAGCGTTAACGGCATAAGGGCAGTGAATTTAGAAAAATTCCGTTATCTTATATTTAGGTATAAATTCGATTTTCTTGTATATACATATTTGGCAAGCGATATCGAAATGCTTCAAATCATTAGTTTAACATATTTAAGTTAATTAACCTTCTTTAACGTATTGATATAAAGCCATAACAGCAGTGCAATTGGAAGAATTCCGTAATCTTATATTTAGGTATAAAGTATTGAAGTTGATACAAAGCCCTGGCGGCATAATGACAGTACATTTGGAAGAATTCCGTAATCTTATATTTAGGTATGAAGTCGATTTTCTTGTATATGCACTCTAAGCAATCGATATCGAAATGCTTCAAATCATTAGTTTAATATATTTAAGTTAATTAACCTTCTTTAACGCACTGAAGTCTACATAAAGCGTTAACGGCATAAGGGCAGTGAATTTAGAAAAATTCCGTTACCTTATATTTAGGTATGAATTCGATTTTCTTGTATATACTCATTTAGCAATCGATATCGAAATGCTTCAAACCATTAGTTTAACATATTTAAAACAATTAACCTTCTTTAACGTATTGAAGTTGATACAAAGCCATGGCGCCATAATGACAGTACATTTGGAAGAATTCCGTAATCTTATATTTAGGTATAAAGTCGATTTTCTTGTATATGCACTTTTAGCAATCGATATCGAAATGCTTCAAATCATTAGTTTAACATATTTAAGTTAATAAACCTTCTTTAACGCACTGAAGTCTACATAAAGCGTTAACGGCATAAGGGCAGTGAATTTAGAAAAATTCCGTTATCTTATATTTAGGTATAAATTCGATTTTCTTGTATTTACATATTTGGCAAGCGATATCGAAATGCTTCAAATCATTAGTTTAACATATTTAAGTTAATTAACCTTCTTTAACGTATTGATATAAAGCCATAACGGCAGTGCAATTGGAAGAATTCCGTAATCTTATATTTAGGTATAAAGTCGATTTTCTTTATATACACATTAAGATATCGATATCGAAATGCTTCAAATCATTAGTTTAACATATTAAGTTAATAAACATTTTGTAGCTTATTAAAGTCTACATAAAGCCTTAACGGTATAACGGGAGTGCATTTAGAAGAATTCCGTATTGTTATAATTTTATATTTAGGTATAAAGTCGATTTTCTTGTATTTGCACATTTAGCAATCGATATCGAAATGCTTCAAACCATTAGTTTAGCATATTTAAAATAAATAACCTTTTTTAACGTATTGGAATTATTCCGTAATCTTATATTTAGGTATAAAGTCGATTTTCTTGTATATACACATTTAGCAATCGATATCGAAATGCTTCAGCTCATTAGTTTAACATCTTTAAGTTAATAAACCTTCTTTAACGCACTAAAGGCTACATAAAGCCCTAATGGCATAACATCAGTGCATTTAGAAGAATTCCATAATGTTATAATTTTATATTTAGGTTTAAAGTCCATTTTCTTGTATTTACACATTTAGCAGTGGATATCGAAATGCTTCAAACCATTAGCTTAACATATTTAAATAATTAACCTTCTTTACAAAAGCCATAACGGCATAACGGCAGTATATTTGGGTAATTTCCGTAATATTTTATTTAGGTATAAAATCGATTTTCTTGTATATACACATTTAGCAATCGATATCGAAATGCTTCAGCTCATGAGTTTAACATATTTAAGTTAATAAACCTTCTAAAACGATCTGAAGTGGGCATATAGCCATGGAGGCATAACGGCAGTGCATTTGGAAGAATTCCGTTAACTTATATTTAGGTATAAATTCGATTTTCTTGTATATACATATTTAGCTATCGATATCGAAATGCTTCAAACCATTAGTTTAACTTATTTAAGTTAATAAACCTTCTTTAACTCACTGAAGTCTACATAAAGCGTTAACGGCATAACGGTATTGCATTTAGAAGAATTCCGTAATGTTATAATTTTATATTTAGGTATAAGTTCCATTTTCTTGTATATGCACATTTAGCAATCGATATCGAGATGCTTTAAATCATTAGTTTACCATATTTATGTTAA
>JAPZAG010002662.1:0-15057 GCA_027475135.1 Bactrocera correcta | reverse complement strand
AACATATTTAAGTTAATTAACCTTCTTTAACGTATTGAAGTTGATATAAAGCCATAACGGCAGTGCATTTAGAAGAATTCCGTAATCTTATATTTAGGTATAAAATCGATTTTCTTGTATATACACATTTTGCAATCGATATCGAAATGCTTCAAATCATTAGTTTAACATATTTAAGTTAATTAACCTTCTTTAACGTATTAAAGTTGATATAAAGCCGTAACGGCAGTACATTTGGAAGAATTCCCTAATCTTATATTTAGGTATAAAGTCGATTTTCTTGTATATATATATTTCGCAATCGATATCGAAATGCTTCGTATCATTAGTTAAACATATTTGAGTTAATAAACCTTCTTTAACGCACTGACGTCTTCATAAAGCCTTAACGGTATAACTGCAGTGCATTTAGAAGAATTCCGTATTCTTATATTTAGGTATAAAGTCGATTTTCTTGTATTTACATATTTAGCAATTGATATCGAAGTGCTTCAAATCATTAGTTTAACATATTCAAGTTAATTAACCCTCTCTGTCTTACTGAAGTCTACATAAAGCCTTAACGGCATAACGACAGTACATTTGGAAGAATTCCGTAATCTTATGTTTAGGTATAAATTCGATTTTCTTGTATATACGCATTTAGCAATCGATATCGAAATGCTTCAAATCATTAGTTTAACATATTTAAGTTAATTAACCTTCTTTAACGTATTGAAGTTAATATAAAGCCATGGCGGCATAACGGCGGTGCATTTAGAAGAAGTCCGTAGTCTTATATTTAGGTATAAAGTCGGTTTTCTTGTATATACACATTTAGCAAACGATATCGAAATGCTTCAAATCATTAGTTTAACATATTTAAGTTAATTAACCTTCTTTAACGTATTGAAGTTGCTATAAAGCCATAACGACAGTACGTTTGGAAGAATTCCGTAATCTTATGTTTAGGTTTAAATTCGATTTTCTTGTAAATACACATTTAGCAAACGATATCAAAACCCTTCATATCATTAGTTTAACATATTTAAGTTAGTTAACCTTCTTTAACGTATTGAAGTTGATATAAAGCCATAACGCCAGTACATGTGGAAGAATTCCGTAATCTTATAGTTAGGTATAAAGTCGATTTTCTTGTATATACACATTTTGCAATCGATATCGAAATGCTTCAAATAACTGGTTTAGCATATTTAAGTTAATTAACCTTCTTTATCTTACTGAAGTTTACATAAAGCCATAACGGCAGTGCATTTGGAAGAATTCCGTAATCTTATATTTAGGTATAAAGTAAATATATACACATTTAGCAATCGATATCGATATGCTTCAAATCATTAGTTTAACATGTTTAAGTTGATCATCCTTCTTTTTTTAACTGAAGTTTACATAAAGCCATAACGGTATAACGGCAGTGCATTTGGAAGAATTCCGTAATCTTATATCTAGGAATAAAGTCGATTTTGTTGTATATACACATTTAGCAATAGATATCGAGATGGCTCAACTCATTAGTTTAACATATTTAAGTTAATAAAACTTCTTTAACGCACTGAAGTCTACATAAAGCCTCAACGGTATAACGGCAGTGCATTTAGAAGAATTCCGTAATGTTATAATTTTATATTTAGGTATAAAGTCGATTTTCTTGTATTCACACATTTAGCAGTCGATATCGAAATGCTTCAAACCATAAGTTTGACATATTTAAAATAACTAACCTTCTTTAACGTATTGAAGTTGATACAAAGCCATGGCGGCTTAACGACAGTACATTTGGAAGAATTCCCTAATCTTATATTTAGGTATAAATTCGATTTTGTTGTATATACGCATTTAGCAGTCGATATCGAAATGCTTCAAATAACTGGTTTAGCATATTTAGGTTAATTAACCTTCTTTATCTTACTGAAGTTTACATAAAGCCATAACGGCATAACGGCAGTATATTTGGGTGACTTCCGTAAGCTTTTATTTAGGTATAAAATCGATTTTCTTGTACATACACATTTAGCAATCGATATCGAAATGCTTCAAATCATTAGTTTAACATATTTAAGTTAATTAACCTTCTTTACCGTAATGAATGTTATATAAAGCCATGGCGGCATAACGACAGTGCATGTAGAAGAATTCCGTAACCTTATATTTAGGCATATAGTCGATTTTCTTGTATTTACACATTTAGCAATCGATATCGAAAATCTTCAAATCATTAATTTAACATATTTAAGTTAATTAGCCTTCTTTAACGTACTGAAATTTATATAAGGCCATAACGGCATAACGGCAATGTATTTCGAAGAATTCCGTAATCTTATATTTAGATATAAAGTCGAATTTGTTGTATATACGCATTAAGCAATCGATATCGAAATTCTTCAAATCATTAGTTTAACATATTTAAAATAATTAACCTTCTTTAACGTAATGAAGGTGATATAAAGCCATGGCGGCCTAACGACAGTGCATTTAGAAGAATTCCGTAGTCTTATATTTAGGTATAAATTCGATTTTGTTGTATATACGCATTTAGCAATCGAAATCGAAATGCTTCAAATAACTGGTTTAGCATATTTAGGTTAATTAACCTTCTTTATCTTACTGAAGTTTACATAAAGCCATAACGGCATAACGGCAAAATATTTGGGTGAATTCCGTAAGCTTTTATTTAGGTATAAAATCGATTTTCTTGTACATACACATTTAGCAATCGATATCGAAATGCTCAAATCATTAGTTTAACATATTTGAGTAAACTAACCTTCTTTAACGTACTGAAATTTATATAAAGCCATAACAGCATAGCGGCAGTGCATTTAGAAGAATTACGTTAACTTATATTTAGGTATAAAGTCGATTTTCTGGTATATACGCATACAGCAATCGATATCGACATGCTTCAAATCATTAGTTTAACATATTTAAGTTAATAAACCTTCTTTAACGCACTGAAGTCTTCATATAGCCTTAACGGTATAACTGCAGTGCATTTAGAAGAATTCCGTAATCTTATATTTAGGTATAAAGTCGATTTTGTTGTATATACTCATTTAGCAATCGATATCGAAATGCTTCAAATCATTAGTTTGATATATTTAAGTTAATAAAGCTTCTTTAACGCACTGAAGTTAGCATAAAGCTATGGCGGTATAACGGCAGTGCAGGTAGAAGAATTCCGTAATCTTATATTTAAGTATAAAGTCGATTTTATTGTATATACACATTTAGCAATCGATATCGAAATGCTTCAAATCATTAGTTTACTATATTTATGTTAATTAAACATCTTTATTTTACTGAAGTCTACAAAAGCCTTAACGGCATAACGGCAGTGCATTTAGAAGAATTACGTATTCATATATTTAGGTATCAAGTCGATTTTCGTGCATATACTCATTTAGCAATCGATATCGAAATGCTTCAAATCATTAGTTTTATATATTAAAGTTAATAAAGCTTCTTTAACGCACTGAAGTTAACATAAAGCCATGGCGGCATAACGGCTGTGCATGTAGAAGAATTCCGTAATCTTATATTTAGGTATAAAGTCGATTTTCTTGTATATACACATTTAGCAATCGATATCGAAATGCTTCAAATCATTAGTTTAACATATTTAAGTTAATAAACCTTCTTTAACGCACTGACGTCTTCATAAAGCCCTAACGGTATAACTGCAGTGCATTTAGAAGAATTCCGTATTCTTATATTTAGGTATAAAGTCGATTTTCTTGTATTTACATATTTAGCAATCGATATCGAAATGCTTCAAATCATTAGTTTAACATATTCAAGTTAATTAACCCTCTCTGTCTTAATGAAGTCTACATAAAGCCTTAACGGCATAACGGCGGTGCATTTAGGAGAATTCCGTTATCATATATTTAGGTATAAATTTGATTTTCTGGTATGTACATATTTAGCAAGCGATATCGAAATGCTTCAAATCATTAGTTTAACATATTTAAGTTAATTAACCTTCTTTAACGTATTGAAGTTGATATAAAGCCATGGCGGCATAACGGCAGTGCATTTAGAAGAAGTCCGTAGTCTTATATTTAGGTATAAAGTCGGTTTTCTTGTATATACACATTTAGCCAGGGCGGCATAACGACAGTGCATTTAGAAGAATTCCCTTATCTTATATTTAGGCATAAAGTCGATTTTGTTGTATATACGCATTTAGCAATCGATATCGAAATGCTTAAAATCATTAGTTTAACATATTTAGGTTAATTAACCTTCTTTAACGTATTGAAGTTGATATAAAGCCATGGCGGCATAACGACAGTACATTTGGAAGAATTCCGTAATCTTATGTTTAGGTATAAATTCCATTTTCTTTTATATACATATTTAGCGATCGATAACGAAATGCTTCAAGTCATTAGTTTAACATATTTATGTTAATAAACCTTCTTTAACGCACTGACGTCTTCATAAAGCCTTAACGGTATAACTGCAGTGCATTTAGAAGAATTCCGTATTCTTATATTTAGGTATAAAGTCGATTTTCTTGTATTTACATATTTAGCAATCGATATCGAAATGCTTCAAATAACTGGTTTAACATATTCAAGTTAATTAACCCTCTCTGTCTTACTGAAGTCTACATAAAGCCTTAACGGCATAACGGCAGTGCATTTAGAAGAATTCCAGTATCTTATATTTAGGTATAAATTTGATTTTATTGTATGTACACATTTAGCAAGCGATATCGAAATGCTTCAAATCATTAGTTTAACATATTTAAGTTAATTAACCCTCTTTATCTTACTGAAGTCCACAAACGCCTTAACGGCATAACGGCAAAGCATTTAGAAGAATTACGTAATCTCATATTTAGGTATAAAGTCGATTTTCTTTTATTTACACATTTAGCAATCGATATCGAAATGCTTCAAACCATTAGTTTAACATATTTAAAATAATAAACCTTCTTTAACGTATTGAAGGTGATATAAAGCCATGGCGGCATAACGGCAGTACATGTGGAAGAATTCCGTAATCTTATATTTCGGTATAAAGTCGATTTTCTTGTATATATATATTTCGCAATCGATATCGAAATGCTTCAGATAACTGGTTTAACATATTTAAGTTAATAAACCTCCTTTAGCGAACTGAAGTTGACATATTTAGGTATAAAGACGATTTTGTTGTACATACACATTTAGCAATCGATATCGAAATGCTTCAAATCATTAGTTTAACATATTTAAGTTAATTAACCTTCTTTAACGTAATGAAGGTGATATAAAGCCACGGCTGCATAACGACAGTGCATGTAGAAGAATTTCGTAATCTTATATTTAGGTATAAAGTTGATTTTGTTGTATATACGCATTTAGCAATCGATATCGAAATGCTTAAAATCATTGGTTTAACATATTTGAGTTAATTAACCTTCTTTAACGTATTGAAGTTGATATAAAGCAATGGCGGCATAACGACAGCACATTTGGAAGAATTCCGTAATCCTGTTTGGGTATAAATTCGATTTTCTTTTATATACATATTTAGCAATCGATATCGAAATGCTTCAAATCATTACTTTAACATACTTACGTTAATAAACCTTCTTAAACGAACGGAAGTTGGCATAAAGCCATGGCGACATAACGGCAGTGCATTTAGAAGAATTCCGTAATCTTATATTTAGGTATAAAGTCGATTTTGTTGTATATACACATTAAGCAATCGATATCGAAATGCTTCATATAACTGGTTTAGCATGTTTAGGTTAATTACCCCCTCTATCTTACTGAAGTTTACATAAAGCCATAACGGCATAACGGCAGTATGTTTGGCTGAATTCCGTAATCTTTTATTTAGGTATAAAATCGATTTTCTTGTACATACACATTTAGCAATCAATATCGAAATGCTTCAAATCATTAGTTTAGCATATTTAAGTAAATTAAACTTCTTTAACGTACTGAAGTTTATATAAAGCCATAACGGCATAACGGCAGTGTATTTCGAAGAATTCCGTAATCTATATTTAGATATAAAGCCAAATTTGTTGTATATACGCATTTAGCAATCGATATCGAAATTCTTCAAATCATTAGTTTAACATATTTAAAATAATTAACCTTCTTTAACGTAATGAAGGTCATATAAAGCCATGGCGGTATAACGGCAGTGCATTTAGAAGAATTACGTTATCTTATATTTATGTATAAAGTCGATTTTCTTGTATCGACATGCTTCAAATCATTAGTTTAACATATTTAAGTTAATATACCTTCTTAAACGCACTAAAGTCTTCATAAAGCCTTAACGGTATAACTGCAGTGCATGTAGAAGAATTCCGTAATCTTATATTTAGGTATAAAGTCGGTTTTATTGTATATACACATTTAGCAATCGATATCGAAATGCTTCAAATCATTAGTTTAGCATATTTAAGTAAATTAAACTTCTTTAACGTACTGAAATTTATATAAAGCCATAACGGCATAACGGCAGTGTATTTCGAAGAATTCCGTAATCTTATAGTTAGATATAAAGCCGAATTTGTTGTATATACGCATTTAGCAATCGATATCGAAATTCTTCAAATCATTAGTTTAACATATTTAAAATAATTAACCTTCCTTAACGTAATGAAGATGATATAAAGCCATGGCGGCCTAACGACAGTGCATTTAGAAGAATTCCGTAATCTTATATTTAGGTATAAATTCGATTTTGTTGTATATACGCATTTAGCAATCGATACCTAAATGCTTCAAATAACTGGTTTAGCATATTTATGTTAATTAACCTTCTTTATCTTACTGAAGTTCACATAAAGCCTTAACGGTATAAATGCAGTGCATTTAGAAGAATTCCTTAATCTTATATTTAAGTATAAAGTCGATTTTGCTGTATATACAAATTTAGCATCCGATATCGAAATGCTTCAAATCATTAGTTTGATATATTTAAGTTAATAAAGCTTCTTTAACGCACTGAAGTTAACATAAAGCCACGGCGGCATAACGGCAGTGCATGTAGAAGAATTCCGTAATCTTATATTTAAGTGCAAGGTCGATTCTGTTGTATATACACATTTAGCAATCGATATCGAAATGCTTCAAATCATTAGTTTACTATATTTGAGTTAATTAAACATCTTTATTTTACTGAAGTCTACAAAAGCCTTAACGGCATAACGGCAGTGCATTTAGAAGATTTAAGTAATCTTATATTTAGATATAAAATCGATTTTCTTGTACATACACATTTAGCAATTGATATCGAAATTCTTCAAATCATTAGTTTAACATATTTAAAATAATTAACCTCTTTAACGTAATGAAGGCGATATAAAGCCATGGCGGTATAACGGCAGTGCATTTAGAAGAATTACGTTATCTTATATTTATGTATAAAGTCGATTTTCTTGTATCGACATGCTTCAAATCATTAGTTTAACATATTTAAGTTAACATACCTTCTTAAACGCACTGAAGTCTTCATAAAGCCTTAACGGTATAACTGCAGTGCATGTAGAAGAATTCCGTAATCTTATATTTAGGTATAAAGTCGGTTTTATTGTATATACTCATTTAGCAATCGATATCGAAATGCTTCAAATCATTAGTTTAATATATTTAAGTTAATAAAGCTTCTTTAACGCACTGAAGTTAACATAAAGCCATGGCGGCATAACGGCAGTGCATGTAGAAGAATTCCGTAATCTTATATTTAAGTATAAAGTCGATTTTGTTGTATATACACATTTAGCAATCGATATCGAAATGCTTCAAATCATTAGTTTACTATATTGCATTTGGAAGAATTCCGTAATCTTATATTTAGGTATAAAGTCGATTTTGTTATACATACACATTTAGCAATCGATATCGAAATGCTTCAAATCATTAGTTTAACAAACGAGGGCTGTCTGATAAATAACCGGCGTTACCATCATGCACGCGACTTTTTCACAATGTTTTTTTTATTTTTCTACATAGTCTCCTTGTTACTCCACACACTTCTCCCAGCGATGCTCCCATCTCTGCAACCCTTTCAAATAGTACTTGGCGTCTTTGTCTGCAAAATACGAGTTCACGAAAGAGATTGCCTCCTCATTTGACGAAAATCTCTGGCCGCCGAGCGCAGTTTTAATTTGAGGAAACAAAAAAAGTCGCTTGGTTCTAGATCCGGTGAATAAGAAGCAGTTCAAACCGCAATTCGTGGACTTTCGTCATGGCGACTGTTGAGGTGTGAGATGGTGCGTTGTCTTGGTGGAACAAGACTTTCTTTTTTTGCAAATGTGGCCGATTTTTCGAAATTTCTTCCTTTAGCTTGTCCAATAATCATGCGTAGTATGCTCCTGTTATAGTTTTTCCTTTTTCAAGATAGCCAATAAATATAATTCCATGGCTGTCCCAAAAAACACTCGCCGTCACTTTCCCAGCCGAATACACAGCTTTAGGTTTTTTTGGGGCCGGTTCCCCCTTTTCAATCCACTGCTTAGATTGGATTTTTGTTTCGAGCGTATAATGATGAATCCAAGTTTCGTCTACAGTTATCAATCGGCGCCAAAACTTGGTCGTATTGCCTCTAAACTGAGCCAACAGTGCGCTGGAAATGTTCATGCGCGCACGTTTGTGGTCTAGCGTAAACAACCGCGGCACCCAACGCGCGGACAGCTTTCTCATGCCCAAATCTTGGTTTAATATGTGACAAACTCGTTCTTTTGACATCTTCATAATCTCAGCTATTTCCTTAACTTTAATCCGGCGGTCGTCTAATACCAATTGATGAACTTTAGCGATGTTATCGTTAGTGGTTACAGCTTTTGGACGCCCAGGACGTTCATCATCTTCCAAGCTCCTGCGACCACGTTTAAATTCATCTGCCCAAAATTTTATGGTGATAAACGATGGTGCAGAGTCACCGTACACAGAGTCCAACTCATCTTTGATTTGTGAAAGCGTATTGCCATTCAAAAATAAAAATTTAATTACAGCTCGATATTCAATCTTTTCCATTTTGGGGAAATCACCGAAATAGACTCACAAAACGACTGTCAACAGATAATTGCGCAAGATAAATTTCCGAAATTTTGGCGAGTAGAAATTATGATATGCACACTTTGAAGTAGAAACTTTTTTTCAGAGGTACCGCTAGCTTTACGTTGAGGTCGGTTATTTATCAGACAGCCCTCGTATTTAAGTTAATTAACGCTCTTTATCTTACTGAAGTCTACAAAAGCCTTAGCGGCATAACGGCAGTGCATTAAGAAGAACTACGTAATCTTACATTTAGCTATGAATTCGATTTTCTTGTATATACACATTTAGCAATCGATATCGAAATGCTTCAAATTATTAGTGTAACATATTTAAGTTAATAAACCTTCTTTAACGTATTGAAGGTGATACAAAGCCATGGCGGCATAACGACAGTGCATTTAGAAGAATTCCGTAATCTTATATTTAGGTATAAAGTCGATTTTCTTGTATATACAGATTTAGCAATCGATATCGAAATGCTTCAAATCATTAGTTTTACATATTTAAGTTAATTAACCTTTTTATCTTACTGAAGTTTACATAAAGCCATAACGGCATAACGGCAGTATATATTGGGGTGAATTCCGTAATCTTTTACTTAGGTATAAAGCCGATTTTCTTGTACATACACATTTAGCAATCGATATCGAAATGCTTCAAATCATTAGTTTAGCATATTTAAGTAAATTAAACTTCTTTACTTACTAAAATTTATGTAAAGCCTTAACGGTATAACTGCAGTGTAATTAGGGATAAAGTCGATTTTCTTGTATATACAGATTTAGCAATCGATATCGAAATGCTTCAAATCATTAGTTTAACATATTAAAGTTAATTAACCTTTTTTTATCTTACTGAAGTTTACACAAAGCCATAACTGCATAAGGGCAGAATATATTTGGGTGAATTATGTAATCTTTTACTTAGGTATAACATCGATTTTCTTGTACATACACATTTAGCAATCGATATCGAAATGCTTCAAATCATTAGTTTAGCATATTTAAGTAAATTAAACTTCTTTAACGTACTGAAATTTACATAAAGCCTTAACGGTATAACTGCAGTGCATTTAGAAGAATTCCGTATCTTATATTTAGGTATAAAGACGATTTTTTTGTATATACTCATTTAGCAATCCATATCGAAATGCTTCAAATCATTAGTTTAACATATTTAAGTTAATTAACCCTCTTTATCTTACTGAAGTCTACAAAGGCCTTAACGGCATAACGACAGTGCATTTAGAAGAATTCCGTAATCTTATATTTAGGTATAAAGTCGATTTTCTTGTATTTACATATTTAGCAATCGATATCGAAATGCTTCAAATAACTGGATTAGCATATTTAGGTTAATTGACCTTCTTTATCTTACCGAAGTTTACATAACGCCATGGCGGCATAACGGCAGTATATTTGGGTGAATTCCGTAATTTTTATTTAGGTATAAAATCGATTTTTATACACACATTAAGCAATCGATATCGAAATGCTTCAAATCATTAGTTTAGCATATTTAAGTTAATTAACCTTTTTTTATCTTACTGATGTTTACATAAAGCCATAACGGCATAAGGGCAGAATATATTTGGGTGAATTATGTAATCTTTTACTTAGGTATAAAATCGATTTTCTTGTACATACACATTTAGCAATCGATATCGAAATGCTTCAAATCATTAGTTTAGCATATTTAAGTAAATTAAACTTCTTTAACGTACTGAAATTTACATAAAGCCTTAACGGTATAACTGCAGTGCATTTAGAAGAATTCCGTATTCTTATATTTAGGTATAAAGTCAATTTTCTTGTATGTACACATTTAGCAATCGATATTGAAATGCTTCAAATCATTAGTTTCACATATTTAAGTTAATTAACCCTCTCTATCTTACTGAAGTCTACATAAAGCCTTAACGGCATAACGGCAGAGCAGTTAGAAGAATTCCGTTATCCTATATTTAGGTATAAAGTCGATTTTCTTGTATATATACATATAGCAATCGATAGCGAAATGCTTCAAATCATTAGTTTAACATATTTAAGTTAATTAACCTTCTTTAACGTATTGAAGTTAACATAAAGCCATGGCGGCATAACGGCAGTGCATTTACAAGAATTCCGTAATTTTATATTTAGGTATAAAGTCGATTTTCTTGTATTTACATATTTAGCAATCGATATCGAAATGCTTCAAATCATTAGTTTAACATATTTAAATTAATTAACCTTCTTTAACGTATTAAAGTTGATATAAAGCTATGGCGGCATAACGGCAGTGCATTTAGAAGAATTCCGTTATCTTATATTTAGGTATAAAGTCGATTTTCTTGTATATACACATTTGGCAATCGATATCAAAATGCTTCAAATCATTAGTTTTACATATTTCAGTTAACTAACCTTCTTTATCTTACTGAAGTTTACATAAAGCCATAACGGCATAACGGCAGTGCATTTGGAAGAATTCCGTAAACTTATATTTAGGTATAAAGTCGATTTTTTTGTATATACATATTTAGCAATCGATATCGAGATGCTTCGCCTCATTAGTTTAACATATTTAAGTTAAAAAACCTTCTTTAACGAACTGAATTTGGCATAAAGCTATGGCGGCATAAGGGCAGTGCATGTAGAATAATTCCGTTATATTATATTTAATTATAAAGCCGATTTTCTTGTATATACACATTTAGCAATCGATACCGAAATGCTTCAAATCATTTGTTTAACATATTTAAGTTAATAAACCTTCTTTAACGCACTGAAGCCTACATAAAGCCTTAACGGCATAACGGCAGTGCATTTAGAAGAATTCAGTTATTTTATATTTAGGTATAATGTCGATTTTCTTGTATATACACATTTAGCAATCGATATCGAAATGCTTCAAATCTTTACTTTAACATATTTAAGTTAATAAACCTTCTTTAACGAACGGAAGTTGGCATAAAGCCATGGCGACATAACGACAATACATTTGGAAGAATTCCGTAGTCTTATATTTATGTATAAAGTCGATTTTCTTGTATACACACATTTAGCTATCGATATCGAAATGCTTCAAATCATTAGTTTAACATATTTAAGTTAATTAACCTTCTTTAACGTAATGAAGGTGATATAAAGCCATGGCGGCATAACGACAGTGCAGGTAGAAGAGTTTCGTAATCTTATATTTAGGTATATAGTCGATTTTCTTGTATTTACACATTTAGCAATCGATATCGAAAATCTTCAAATCATTAGTTTAACATATTTAAGTTAGTTAACCTTCCTTAACGTAATGAAGGTGATATAAAGCCATGGCGGCATAACGACAGTGCAGGTAGAAGAGTTTCGTAATCTTATATTTAGGTATATAGTCGATTTTCTTGTATTTACACATTTAGCAATCGATATCGAAAATCTTCAAATCATTAGTTTAACATTTTTAAGTTAGTAAACCTTCCTTAACGTAACGAAGGTGATATAAAGCCATGGCGGCATAACGACAGTGCAGGTCGAAGAGTTTCGTAATCTTATATTTAGGTATATAGTCGATTTTCTTGTATTTACACATTTAGCAATCGATATCGAAAATCTTCAAATCATTAGTTTAACATATTTAAGTTAGTTAACCTTCCTGAACGTAATGAAGGTGATATAAAGCCATGGCGGCATAACGACAGTGCATTTAGAAGAATTCCGTTATCTTATATTTAGGTATAAAGTCGATTTTGTTGTACTTACACATTTAGCAATCGATATCGAAAATCTTCAAATCATTAGTTTAACATATTTAAGTTAGTTAACCTTCCTTAACGTAATGAAGGTGATATAAAGCCATGGCGGCATAACGACAGTGCATTTAGAAGAATTCCGTAATTTTATATTTAGGTATAAAGTCGATTTTCTTGTATATACACATTTAGCTATCGATATCGAGATGCTTCAAATCATTCGTTTAACATATTTATGTTAATAAACCTTCTTTAACGATCTGAAATTGGCATATAGCCATGGCGGCATAACGGCAGTGCATGTAGAAGAATTCCGTAATCTTATATTTAGGTATAAAGTCGATTTTGTTGTATATACACATTTAGCAATCGATATCGAAATGCTTCAAATCATTAGTTTAACATATTTCAGTTAACAAACCTTCTTTATCTTACTGAAGTTTACATAAAGCCATAACGGTGTAACGGCAGTGCATTTGGAAGAATTCTGTAAACTTATATTTAGGTATAAAGTCGATTTTGTTTTATATACATATTAAGCAATCGATATCGAGATGCTTCACCTCATTAGTTTAACATATTTAAGTTAATAAACCTTCTTTAACGAACTGAAGTTGGCATAAAGCTATGGCGGCATAAGGGCAGTGCATGTAGAATAATTCCGTTATCTTATATTTAATTATAAAGCCGATTTTCTTGTATATACACATTTAGCAATCGATACCGAAATGCTTCAAATCATTAGTTTAACATATTTAAGTTAATAAACCTTCTTTAACGCACTGAAGTCTACATAAAGCCTTAACGGCATAACGGCAGTCCTTTTAGAAGAATTCAGTTATCTTATGTTTAGGTATAAAGTCGATTATCTTGTATATACACATTTAGCAATCGATATCGAAATGCTTCAAATCATTACTTTAACATATTTAAGTTAATAAACCTTCTTTAACGAACGGAAGTTGGCATAAAGCCATGGCGAGATAACGACAATACATTTGGAAGAATTCCGTAGTCTTATATTTATATATAAAGTCGATTTTCTTGTATACACACATTTAGCTATCGATATCGAAATGCTTCAAATCATTAGTTTAACATATTTAAGTTAATAAACCTTCTTTAACGTAATGAAGGTGATATAAAGCCATGGCGGCATAACGACAGTGCAGGTAGAAGAGTTTCGTAATCTTATGTTTAGGTATATAGTCGATTTTCTTGTATTTACACATTTAGCAATCGATATCGAAAATCTTCAAATCATTAGTTTAACATATTTAAGTTAGTTAACCTTCCTTAACGTAATGAAGGTGATATAAAGCCATGGCGGCATAACGACAGTGCAGGTAGAAGAGTTTCGTAATCTTATATTTAGGTATATAGTCGATTTTCTTGTATTTACACATTTAGCAATCGATATCGAAAATCTTCAAATCATTAGTTTAACATATTTAAGTTAGTTAACCTTCCTTAACGTAATGAAGGTGATATAAAGCCATGGCGGCATAAAGACAGTGCAGGTAGAAGAGTTTCGTAATCTTATATTTAGGTATATAGTCGATTTTCTTGTATTTACACATTTAGCAATCGATATCGAAAATCTTCAAATCATTAGTTTAACATATTTAAGTTAGTTAACCTTCCTTAACGTAATGAAGGTGATATAAAGCCATGGCGGCATAACGACAGTGCAGGTAGAAGAGTTTCGTAATCTTATATTTAGGTATAAAGTCGATTTTTTTGTATATACATATTTTGCAATCGATACCGAAATGCTTCGCCTCATTAGTTTAACATATTTAAGTTAAAAAACCTTCTTTAACGAACTGAATTTGGCATAAAGCTATGGCGGCATAAGGGCAGTGCATGTAGAAGAATTCCGTTATCATATATTTAGTTATAAAATCGATTTTGTTGTATATATACATATAGCAATCGATATCGAAATGCTTCAAATCATTAGTTTAACATATTTAAGTTAATTAACTTTCTTTAACGTATTGAAGTTGATACAAAGCTATGGCGGCATAACGGCAGTTCATTTAGAAGAATTCCGTAATCTTATATTTAGGTATAAAGTCGATTTGGTTGTATAAATATACGCATTTAGCAATCGATATCGAAATGCTTCAAATCATTAGTTTAACATATTTAAGCTAATTAACCTTCTTTAACGTAATGAAGGTGATATAAAGCCATGGCGGCATAACGACAGTGCAGGTAGAAGAGTTTCGTAATCTTATATTTAGGTATATAGTCGATTTTCTTGTATTTACACATTTAGCAATCGATATCGAAAATCTTCAAATCATTAGT
>JAPZAG010002661.1:0-15065 GCA_027475135.1 Bactrocera correcta | reverse complement strand
CCTGACTGGTCACCAGGCTTTTTGCACACTTTTGTACGTATACATCGGACTCGCAAAACACACACAATTTTCCAAAGTTGTCCCATATAATCAATTGGCCAAGCTCCTTACCAATTAAACACTTTTCACTACGCGTACATTACTACTACGCTTCTTATTTACTAAGATATATACCGTATATGGAGTAAAAAACACACTTTTGCAATAAGATCTCTTTTATTTTCTGCAACAATTGTATATATTAATACAATTCGTTTTTTCCGTCTAAATTTCTCCGCCGATTACTTTTCGTTTTCATCCAATGACTGACACTTGACGTTTGTGACTGGTGCAGTTGTAGTGTTGCCAGCTATATCTTGTATGAAAGCAGAAATTAAATAGTTGCATTAAAAATTAAGTATAAAGTGACATAGGGTGTTGCATATAAAATATATAAAATTATCTGGCGAAACTTATTTGCAGCCACTCAAATGATTAAGTTTGAAAATATTATTGTGTTTACTGCTTGTAATAGTAAAAATTATGTCTTATATATACGATTTTATATTATAACAATAATGTCTACAAAACTTAATATGCTATTACACCCTGTGTTTTAAAATGCTCTACAGAGTGTGTGCAAGTCTTTGAATATTGCACACATATACCAGAGAACGTATATTTATATATTTTATTATATTTTCATTAAATGCTCAGCTCTGTTCACGTGCCACTGTTAACATTTCTCCTTCTGAGCTAGCTCAGAGAACGTATAATATAGAGAAGGTTCAATTGCGGACAGGCGTGTGAACTGTCAAGAGCTAACAAAATCCTATTAGTGGATTTCACCACTTTTGGCTGAGAAGGAGAAAATTTAACAGTGCTGAGCGAACAGAGCTGAGCATTCAATGAAAATTATGCTCAGAAATATACATTGCTATTGCAGATGTTTGTTGCTCTTTTGCTTATATTTCTATACGTTTACATGCAATCATATCTATTGATATGGATATCATTTTGCGAATTTTTGTGAATTCATGCAAAATTGATAACATTATTATTAAATTATGCTATTTTCATGGTAATATTTGTAGTTAATGTCCAAATAAAAGCTACTTTTTAAATATTTCTTATCTTTAATAATATTATATAATTTCGTATGCATGTATACATATAGTATGCTTTATACATATAGAAAATATTATCGTAATATCCTAAAAACATAATATATACATATGTAAATAACACATCTTATCATTTAAAACTTTCATACGCATCGGCACGATTCCGATTACTTTGGCGGAGGGGTAAAAAAACCGAATTTCCATATAAATGGGGTATGTACGGATAGGGGAGCTTCTCCAGAGGAGGAATATCCAAAAATAACATAAAAATAACTAATATTTTTTGAAATATTCACGTTTAAAAATTCAAAAATTGCCCTAAGAAAACATGTTATTTCTCCATGTTTCACAGAATATTTTCACGTTTTTCACTCACTATATTGAAATATACACTTTTAATATTGAAATAAGTTCACTTTTCACTTTTATTTTGTAATTTTTCGGCCAAATTTAGTAATTTAAAATCACTTAACAAATTTATGGCTGCAAAGTTTAGAGCGCTTATATTTACAAGGAAAACCAGCATTGCCACACCCTAAAAACCAAAAGTGAAGGATTTTTCAGCGTTTCACAGCGTTTTCTTTGTTTCTACTTTCGAGTGATTCTTTTTTCTTTATTAACTATAAAAAAACTATAAAGAAGATTTTTCAAGCTAAAATTGAATATGTGAACACTTTTCCATATACATACATATATAAATATATGAATAATATGTGATTTATATTTAATAAACACAGATAAGTAAAATCGTGTGATAATATAATGTGATAATGGAAAATCGTTGACATGGTGCGAGTTTACACAATTCGTGGAAAATCAACTAAATTGTGACAAATTTAAAAATATGTATTGGTTTTGCATTTTTAAGACTTTTCTATTTCTATTATTAGCAAAATAGGCATATTATAATGTAATATCATATATTACACTATCACCTAGAACTTATTATGAAATTAGCGGCTTTCGGCCGCATAGTACTCCTTTCTGTGTTGGCGGCCTTCGGCCGCGATTTAAAAAAATAACAGTGGCCGAGCGAATACCCGGGGTGACTGAAGTACTTTCGCATAGTACTCCTTTCTGCGTTGGCGGCCTTCGGCCGCGCTTTAAAAAAATAACCCTGGCCGAGCGAATACCCGGGGTGACTGAAGTACTTTCGTATAGTACTCCTTTCTGCGTTGGCGGCCTTCGGCCGCGCTTTAAAAAAATAACCCTGGCCGAGCGAATACCCGGGGTGACTGAAGTACTTTCGCATAGTACTCTTTTCTGCGTTGAAAATAAAAAAATATATTGCTTTTTTGGTATTAAGTGGTTATAATTTATGGTTATCATGCACTCAAAATTTAAGTTTTGTTATAAAATGGTAAATTTTGGTTATTATATCTGTCAGCGATTTCCATTTATTTTTGATGATACATTGGTTTATATTTTAGGTGACAATATATATATATTATTACATTTAAAATATTATTTTGAGTGCATAATAACCAAAAAATATAACTACTTTATATCCAAAACTCAAAATTTGTTTCAATGTGAGTGGATGATAACCGAAAAATATAACCACTTCATACCTATAACCACTTCATACCCCGTTCCCACGACAGTCGGGTCTACGTAACCGGAACGGACCCGGATTTTTATCCGGCCAAGGACTGTCAACTCGGCAGAACTCTGCCGCTACAACAACAACAACAACCACTTCATACCCAAAACTCATATTTTAAATATAATAATATATATATATTGTCACCTAAAATACAAACCAATGTATCATAAAAAATAAATGGAAATCGCTGACAGATATAATAACCAAAATTTACCATTTTATAACGAAAACTTAAATTTTATTTCAATATTGGATATAAAGTGGTTATATTTTTTGGTTATCATGCACTCATATTGAAACAAAATTTGAGTTTTCGTACTGTACCCATGTACTGTACACTTTATTACGTAATATTATTATGTAATATTACTTATACATATGTATATATAATATTATTATATAATATTACTAATATATGTATATAATATTACTTATTTGCTCAATAAATTTAAAAAAGAAAATATCCATATTCATGAATAGAGGAATTTTTGCGAAAAAGAGGAATTTCTGCGAATTGCCTAATCATCATATGGCAGCGCTCCATTTCGTCGTAATTTTTGGTAAACAAACGAAGTTGAAACAAGTGTAAAATGTGATTTTTAAAATAAAGATTTTTTGGGTAAAAAACCTGCTAAAAGTGTAAAATGTAGATTTATTTGAAAGATTATAGTGCAATTTAATTTATTTGAAGTGGAAAATGTGAAAAAAGTGTGTTTAATGTGGTGAAATAGCCTCTTGAAATGGTCCAATTTTGCGAATTTTTGAACTTTAAGGCCGAATATCTCCTAAACTAAGCGTTTGCGGACCCTATAACCCTATATGTTTTTTAATCAGGAGGACTTCCTCTTTCCAACGGTACCTTCAAATCGCGGCGCCAAAGAAATCGGAATTGTGCCTACGCATCTATCCTGCAGATACATATGTATGCAAGTACAAATCAATTTCAAATCAAGATATTACCATTTATCAGTAATATAAAAAGCGCGCGCTTCTTTATATTTACGTACACACATATGTTTGTATGTACGTATGACATTCTCACACAAATAATATATGCGTACGCATGTAAAAAAAAAAATACAAACATTCTTCAGGAAAAACAACAATAGTCTCAAAAATCAACATACATACTTACAATGTGAGTACACACGTAAATATGTGCGTATGACATTCCCACACAAACAATGCATACACAACATACATACTTACATGCGTTCACATGTGGATATGTCACAAAAATTACAAATATTGTTCTACAAAAACAACAATCATTTGAAATAGCATCAGAAACCAATATGGCAGCCAAATTGCCGACGTCAAAATTGGTAGTAAATTACACAACAACAAAATTTTCATTCATGAACGCAAACGTTCTTTCAAAAAGCATATTCGATTCATTCATAAAAGCAAAAGCCATTACATCTCCCCGAGCATGCCTTGCCTACAAGCGCCTTTGGCGACGATTTCAAAAGCTAAAATTCATAAATTGAATATATTTCTGAAATGTATGAGAAGGAAAAAGTGTCAACCCCGCAAAATAAGTATTAAAATATATTATTAATAAAATCGACAACATAGATTATTTGTCGATTTTCAATTCAAGAAATATTTCAAAGAAAATATTCAATATTCTTCTGATTCATGTGTACAGTCAATCCCGATTAAGTAGTACCTCCGCTTAAATAAAATCAACTCTCTCCCTCATCACTCTTAACAGCCTATATTACATCTTGCTGCATCTCACGGTTTGTTTTTTTGAAATACGTAGAAATTATTGTTTTAAGTACCACTCGTTTAGGTCTCCTCACTCACTTATGTACCATATTATATTTTTATTTTTAACTAACTACAAATATCTGTATCTTAGAAAGTGGCACATAACCGGGATTGACTGTATTTGTGAAGGAATGTAGAAAATATTTCGTTATTCGGAAATGTTTTTACGCAGCTGCGTCGATATGTATGCAAGCTCACGCACAAACATATGTACATATTTATGCTGGTTTGTAGGTGGAGCTGTACAACGGCAAGGGAAGCGGTGACAATCGGCGGCCATTCGTTTATTTTTTTTTATTTGTCGCGTCAGTACTTCGACACATTGACTTTTTCATAAAACGTAAAGTTCGGCCATTGGTTGTCCGTGACAACGGAGTTTTTGTATGAAACAATGGGTGTGTATATTTACAAACAAAGTTGTGTGTAGACAAAATTACAAACTTGAACGATTCTTTCAATTTTGTTTACATGAACACAAAACTACATATGTACATATGTACTTATGTGAATATGTGAGCATTATGCGAAAGGTTTTTTAAAATGTTTTTACAAGTACACATAATTGTCTGCATATGATATGGTCTTTTAAGATGTTATCAAAACTTCTAATGCCCAAAGCAAATAAATACATACATATGTACATACATATGTATATAAAAATATAACTTATCAAACCTAAGTATATTAATTAAATATTTAGTCAATAATAAAAATATGACTTTATTATACATTTCAACAGATTTAGGGCCATTCATCTTTAAATGGCTCAAATTGCACATACATATTTATGTGCTTTGATATCAAATATATGGAGCATATCTCTAAATGATATCCATAGCCGTTTGCGCATTGTAAATATGCGAATCTGTAAGCGTACATTGAAATTAGCATCACTTTTCTCATTTAACACTAAAAATGCTCAATTCTGCTATTTTCGACGCTCCTGGTAAATATTGGTGAAATCCGCTTATAGAAACGAGTACCCCTGATTTTGTGGTGAAATCCACTAATAGAAACGAGTACCCCTCCAAAAAATGAAATATCGTAAGTTTGGCAACGCGGTGAACCTTCTCTATATTATACGTTCTCTGGCTAGCTGTGGTGAAACACGCTCATCGCATTTTGTTAGCTTTTGACAGTTTACACGCCTGTCCGTTGTTGGACCTTCTCTATAAATATACGTTCTCTGCGACAATAGTACACAGTTTTGAAACCCCTGTTTTAAAAACAAATTTAGTTTACTACAAAAGCAGGAAAGTTTTGAAACCCTTGTTTTGGTTTAGGAAGTGTTTTTTATGCCGTCGAAAAGAGGAAGCTGTTTTGCCAGTTTTTTTTTTGCAGAAATATCAGCTGTAAAGAAATATTTTAGCATTTGGGATAAAAAATGGATATTTGGCTTTCCTTTTTCTGTTTTGTAAAAACTGTGTTATTTTGTGACATTGCCAAGAATTAATTAACAATTCTGTATAAATAAATCTAGGTAATTTTGAAGTATGTTGGGATATACGAGCTTCGAAAAGTGAAAAGAAATCTTTTTTACCGATTATAAATAAGATAAAAAATGTTTATGTCCACAATCCAAGGACTTCATATCTCAAACAAAAACTGTGTATATTCACAATCCAGCCGAGTATGCAGTGATATTATTCGTAGAATTAATTACTTCATTAAAAACTTGCGTTATTGTTTTGCCTGGCCAATTAATTGATTAATTCCAATTAAACATACATATTTTTCATAACATCTATATTTGTAAATAATATTAACGCACTTTGCTCGTTTCTGAATCAAAAGAAAGCATAACTTGGAAAATTGTTTACTCTAGAAAAATACATGCGTATGCGTTTTGTTGTTGTTATTTGTACATTTATACATGCATACATTCAATTCAATTAAGAATTTTAATTTTTATAATAATAAAATAACCTTTGACAACCATTCAACGTGGCTGATAAGACTGAAAGCTACCAAAAACGGGGCTTAGGCCAAGCTTCTTTAAAACTTTCGAGCCTATCGTCTTGCTTATGTTTCTCGATTTCAATTAAGTAAGCATGCCCATCGATTGGAATTTAAGTGTGCTTTGCCCAATCCACCAAAAGGAAGACCCAACAATCTGCGCCAACTACCGCGGGATAAGGACCTCTCCGAGCCGTTCGAAACCAAACGAAGTTTCCGTTGGTTCTGCTTTCTCCAAACTGGACAAGGAAGCAAAGTAAATGGGTCTAGTGGTGAACGAGGGCAAGAATAAATATCTCCTGTCATCAAACAAACAGTCGTCGCAATCGCAAATTGGCTCTCAGATCACTGTTGACAGACATAACTTTGAAGTCGTTGATAATTTCGTCTATCTTGAAACGAGTGTAAACACCACCAACAATGTCAGCCTGAAAATCCAACGCAGGATAATTCTTGCCAGCAAGTGCTACTTCGGACTGAGTAGGTAAGTGAGAAGCAAAGTCCTCTCTCGACGAACAAAAATCAAATTCTATAAGTGACTCATAATTCCCGTCCTGCGAGAGAAAAGTTCTGCAAAAGCTTTATGGTCCTTTGCGCATTGGCCACGGCGAATAGCAGGAACGACGAGCTGTAAGAGATATATGACGACATTGACATAGTTCAGCAAATTAAAAGACCGCGGCTACGCTGGCTAGGTCATGTTGTCCAAATGCACGAAAACACTCCAGCTCTGAAAGTATTTGATGCAGTACCCGCCGGGGGAAACAGAGGAGGAGAAAGACCTCCACTCCGTTGGAAAGACCAGGTGGAAAAGGACCTGGCTTCGCTTGGAGTATCCAATTGTCGCACGTGTCAAAAAGAAGAAACGCCTGGCGCACTGTTGTTAACTCGGCTATAATCGCATAAGCGGTGTCTACGCCAAATAAGAGCTTTGTTGGTAGTTGAACACAATTTTTTACCTTATGAAACGCATATGCAGCGCAAGTTCACATGTATTTACTATATATCCGCTTGTTATATTATTTCAAGGGAATTTTTTTCCTTTTTTTATATGTAGAATTAAACATATCAAATCGAATTTAATTGTTTTCAAATGAAAATGCATTTTCAATGGAAATTATAATATTTAAATATATTGGCGACACATTTTCACTTCAACCATTTCCTTTCAGCTGTGGATATCCGCTTAATGACAAATATCTCATGATAGCAGATTCAGTGTTGATACAGTTTTCCTACAGTCTAGTCGCAATCTGGACTTCACATATTACACATAGTTGTTTTTTGCATTTAAATTATGTCAACTGCTATTAAACTTATACTTTGTTGAAGTGTGTCTTTGAATGCCAACAAAATGATTACGTTTAAAGAAGTTATACGAACCATTCTAGTACAAATATATATCTTTTTCTACTATTTTTCATGGATAGCGGCACATTATTATACGTATAAAGGACTTGTGAGTGTTTTTAAAGTATATACTTTATAATAAAGTAATAATTCTGTTTTCAATATCAATGTGCAGCTCTTTGGTCGTTTACTTGTAAAAACTGCGATCTTTGTTTACTTAATATACGTGCTGGTCAACTACCACGTCTACCACAATACTCTCGATGGCAACGGGTAAGTTTTGAGTACGCAAAATAGTTTAAATAAAATTGTGGGTACTTGAGGTTTTTGAAAGTATTCGAAATCATTGGTTGAACTTTTTAGTAATCATTTACTTTGCATAAGTATTTAAGGGCCGTGTCATAGCGCATTTCTCACTTAAAAGTGGATATAAATGGGGTATTCCATACCAAATCGACCACTTTTGAACCCGACCCTTTTAGATTTTGCTGAAACTTATCCATCCTTTTCTACCCTTTGAAAAAAATTTTTGAGAATTTTTTCAAAATTGTTTGTTCAACTTCAAAAAAGTTATGAATTTTTCAAAAAAAATTACTTATTTATTTTCAAAAAGCCATAACTTTTGTAGACCATTTTTATTTCTATCATATAATTTAACAATTTTATGATATAATATTCTCGATTTATAGACATAATTTACGAATATAATCACCAAGATTCAAATTTTTACCATTAGTAAGGTCGATAAACAATGGTTGGACAATTATAGACTTACCTATAGTCAGTATACTAGAAACTATACGCTAGTGTGTATCGATTTATGAATACGATTTTTTCATAATGTCTAAAACATAACCATAACATATATTTTTTATATGATAGAAATAAAATTTACGGAAAAAAAAGTTTTTTCATTTTTGAAAATTTGACAATTTGTTTATAAATAAATAAAAAAAAATATAAAAAAAAATCGGCTAATCCCGGGATTAGCAGGGATAGTTGGCAAATTAATTGAAGTTTTTTTTGAGGAAAAAAAAAAACAGAAAAACAAAAATGGCGAACTTCCAAAAAATGGCGATTTTCCAAAAAATGACGAAAAAACCGATTATTTTATATAATTGATCATGTTAAATTTTTTTCGTGTATTTTTTCGAAAAGTTCATTAAAAAAAAAAATTAAAAAAAAAAATGGTCCCTATTTAAAAAAAAGAAAAGCCATTTTTTTAAAAAATTCGTAACTTTTTTGAAGTTGGACAAAAAATTTTGAAAAAATTCTAAAAAATGTTTTTCAAAGGGTAGAAGGGGATGGATAAGTTTCAGCAAAGTCTAATGGGGTTGGGTTTAAAAGTGGTCGATTTGGTATGGAATACCCTAAATACTCTTAAAATACGCCTGGAAAATACTCAAGAAATATTTTAAGTATCCGCCTGTTCAAATTATTTTTTTACTAAACATAATCTCTGCAAAAAAACATTCTAAAAAACCCATTTTTTTTTAAAGTTAGAATATCTCGAAGCTTTACAGAAATTATTTTTTTAAAAAAAAAAAAATTAAGTCGTTTACATTTACATTTAAAATTATATTATATTTCTTGCGCTCTTTTCGTGTTTTAGTCTTATGCTATTACGTTCGGAGCGCGGTTTAGGCATCATGCGCGAATATTTTCCGGTAAGAATACGAAAGACTGCCGAAATTCCACCAAATCGTAATTACTTGTTAGCCTATTTTCCACATGGAATATTGTCGTAAGTACACTGTATATTGTAAGTACATTATATAATGTATATATACTATAATACATAGCACATATAATATTAAAGAAAACCCTTTTGGGCAGAGTCGCTGAAACAATAAAGTGCTCAGGGATATATTGGGCCGTTCACTAAGTAATTTTCAGCCAACTTCAAATTTAACCGCTTTACCGTTATATATAATATTTGAACAGCTGGTAACGCAAAGCTTACCTGTAAATTTTTTTTTACAGTTCTTGGAAAAGTTTTTGTTTGGTGCCCTATCGAAGATGTAGATCGAAAACAGATTTTTTATCTTATTGTTTTACTATCAAAAGGCTAAATATGCAATTCAAGTGAGGCCAAAATTGAAAGTATGGAAAAGATGTGTTGACCGAACGCTAATGACAAAATTAATTTGCCGAATTTCGTTCCGGGTGTTGCGATCTTGAAGATACACCAAATTCTGAATCTACTTGTGAAGCCGATATGGTTAAAATAAAGTCGTCCTTCGATGTAAATCGTCCAATAATAAGTCGGGATACTCATTGAAAGATTACATTTGTCTAACGCCAATAGAAATTTCGTAATGTTCCATTAGAATAATGCAAGATCTCATACAAGTTTGATGACTTGCCAAAAGCTCTGGACTTGGCAGTTTCAGTCTTTGCAAACTATTTTGATTGGATAACGTTTATCTCAAATCAGGACGCCAAGAAACTACTGGAACCAGTTTTTTGCCTGCAAGTATCAAATACTTGTATTTTATGTGCGTGGATGTGCGTTTCTCGCCCGAAAGATGGCAAAGGTTATTGGACCAAAATACAGAATAAAATATAAATAAAGAATAATAATATAATTTCATAAAATGTTACACATAATAAAAAAAATCGTGTTTAAATTGCACTAAAAAATGAAATTACTTACTGAACAACCCAATGTTTTATAGGTTAGAAAACGCTTTTGCAAAATAGCATGAATTTTCCTTAAACATCAATACTATTTTTACGACTTTTCTTTTAAGAAATAATTGCCAACATTTATTATGACTTTCAGTGTAGGCTTAGCCTTGAATATGCAGCTCGCAATAACGTATTTTATGCGTTTTTTTCCCGGTATTCGACCAAAGGTCGCCACTTTAAACCTTAATTTTTGGACGCCAGTTTTTCGCGAATTATGGCGTTGTTTTGGCTTAGTATCATCATCAAAGCCATCACTATCATACTATTTAAATAAGTCGAATGATCCAGCTCATCCTGATAATGCAGATGGCTTTACATCATATATGATTGCTCTGGCGGTGGGCGGTGAACAAGAAGGTCTGCTAACTCAACCGGGTAAACATACGATTGTGTTGAAGAAACGTTTCGGTTTTGTCAAATTGGCCATACAAACGGGGTAAGCAGTCAACATCTATATTTTTGTAATTTTCTGAAAATGTTTATTGGCAACTTCTTATAGTTCGCCAATTGTGCCGTCCTTTGGTTTCGGTGAAAATGATTTATATACGCCGCTCGATAAACCTTGGTTTTGAGTAATACAAAAGTTTATTAGCACATATTTGGACTTCACACCCATGTTGCTGAAAGGTCGATGTGGAAACTATTTTCTGCCTTATAAGAAGAGGGTAACGGTTGTGGGTAAGGCTTGTGTAATAGTTTAAAAAATAATTAAGCTGTTTTTTTTTAATAAACGTTAAATATAATTGAGTAATTTCCAATTTTCATTCGGTAGTTGGCAGTCCCATTGATGTTAAGAGGACTACCAATCCGGACTCAGCATACATCGAAGAGATACACGCAAAAGTTGTGGACGCTGTACGTCAACTATTCGACACTTACAAAAGTGAATATATTGAGAATGGTGAAGAAGCTGAGTTAGTTATAATTTGAACAACTCTTTCTATGATATAACTGTTTGTAGTTTTTTGGAAACATGACCCTCATTTATGGTAGGGTACAAAAGAATTAAATCGATTTTTTTGGAATTTTCTAAGAATGAACCGGAAATAAATGTTTTTTTCAAAAACCAAAAAACAAAAAATTCTAAAAAAAAAATCTAAATAAAAGAAATCTAAAAAAAATCTAATAAAAATTAAATAAATTGTGATTCCAAAATGAACAAAATCCTTTGCTATTGCTGTGAAAGATTTTATTTTATATTTCAAAACAAAATATCTAAGCATGGCTCTAAGAAAACTTGACTACCAACGTAAATGGTACTCCGCGCTGTGGTACTCATCGATTTTTGGTAAGCTAAGGTCGCTTCAAATAGTATATACAATTCCTTATGGAACGAAAATATGGTTCACGATCAAGTGAATCGCGGATTCCAAATGGTTGGCATTTATTATCGAAAATGAGTACGCAGAAGATCGACTGAAAACTTCTTTAAAATAATTTACTTACAGACCTGCATCTTAAAAGTGCGCAAATATTTACAATTAAAAAATTAAATAATGGTTGATGGATATATCAATAAGAATGAATTATTTCTGGCTCGAAGAAGTAGAATTTGAGGTTAAAAACGCGAAGCTCACTTCGTTCATGACAAAATAAGAAAACGCGGCGCTTTAATAGCTCATAATTAAAGTTTCAAAACTCAAAAAAAAAGGAAAATAGAAATGTGTGAAACTTGTGGAATAATCAATAGCATAACTTGTAATAAAAATTAGAAAATAAAATCAAATCGAAAAAACTGTGCCATAAACGGCTTTGAGAAAAAAAGTTCAAAGGTGCAAGTTCCCACTCAACACGACAAGCCTCTGCTTTAACTAATTGCTACAATTATCTAACGACTTCGAATTGCATAACGTCGTTATCATATTCAATAACGACACATTAAATTATCAACAATTTCAGCAAAAACAAGGCAAATGTTTACTTTGCTTATAGCGAAGCTGTAATGCCTTTCACATATACAAAAAATTCCTTACAAGAACTTTGAACGGTCAGTTTGTATGGTAGGTATGTAGTATTGTAGAAACTATCTCCTCCACTGAAAAAGTTATCTTCCGTTCGTTCAGTTTGTATACCCGTTATATGCTATAGTGATCCGATATCGGTTCTAGTTCTAGTTTTATTCGTCGCATCGGGTAATGCTATACCTTTTTGGAAAGCTCATTTCACGCGCTAACATGTGACATTGATTGTCGTTTCTTTTAAGTCGTTCGTGAGCTATAGGGTCGCAAACATGGAGCAAAATAAAGAGAAAATACGGCATATTTTACAGTACTACTACGATAAAGGCAAAAATGCATCTCAAGCCGCCAATAAAATTTGTGCAGTTTATGGACCCGATACAGTTTCCATTTCCACCGCACAACGATGATTTTAACGTTTTCGTTCTGGTGTAGAGGTGGTCGAAGATGCGCCACGCTCCGGAAGGCCTGTCATCGAAAATTGCGATTAAATCGCTGAATTGGTCAAAGAGACCGGCATAGTAGTCATCAAACCGTTTTAAACCATTTGAAGAAGCTTGGAGTCACTAAGAAGCTCGATGTATGGGTGCCACACGAATTGATTCAATAAAAATACCGCAAGACTTTTTTGACAAACCAATATACTGACAAACGCACAGATAGACAGACAAGCAGAGAGATTTGGCTAAATCGACTCAGCGCGCTACGTCGGTTATTTATAAGTATACTTTATAGGGTCGCTGATGTCTCCTTTTGGATGTCGTAAATATTGTGGAAAGCATTGTTAAGCCCCGTTTAAAAAATGTTAATGCCCCCCGGTACCGTATACATGGACCACAGTACCAATAGTTGACTTTTAACCGAAAATATGAGTAGAACCCTTTTCCTGATAATATTTTCTTTGTGTATCGAAAACGGATTGAATCGTGTCAATATTTCCCTGGAGCTCCATATACCCAACAAACAAAGATTTTCGAACTTCCGTCTGACTCTATTCCGCATATATTAGCCAATAAGTGCGTTATTGACATGAATATGAGATAGTGTATTTTTGTTACTAAAATAGATATTAATGGACAAAATTTGATCTAGCCCCCATAAAACAAACATTAAAAATCCGGCGGACTTTACTCCATATGATCGATAATTGTATGAAACATAGGGAAATTTTTTTAGTATGTGATAATGGCAAAAATAAATAAAATCGATCAATACTACCCAAACTCCCATATACTACAAATGTATAATGATTTTTGTTCTTCTAACAAACCTTATAACCGAATATGTCGGTCAGTCTATACATATACTAGGTGGCGCAAAAATAAGATTCCGATGTTTTTTTTGGCCTTCAGCACATCGGTTATGGCACGTGCAGTCTGTGCCGATGCACCGTCTTGTTGGAACCATATGTTTTCCAATCCCAATTCATCAATTTGCGGCAAAAAGAACTCATTGATCATTGCTCTGTAGCGCGCACCACCCACAGTAACCGTTCGAAGAAAAAAGGTCCGATGACTCCGCCAGCGAAAACAGCACACCATACAGTGACTTGGAGCAGGTGTAATGGCTCTTCGGGGGTTACACGCGGATTTTCAGTCCCCCAGAAGGGTAAATTTTGCTTATTTACGTACCCGCTAAGATGGAAATGGGCCTCATACTCATGATTATTTTTGACGAAAAATCATCTTCGTCTTGATGGTGATTAAGGATGGCTTGAGCGTATGTTAGACGCAATTGGCGGTCAGCAGTTAACAGCTGATGCACCATCTGGACTTTGTACCGAAACATCTTCAAATCTTATACCAAAATTCGCTGTAAACACCGTCAACTGATACCTATGTACATATTTGCGTGGGAAAGTCGTCTGGTCGATGTCGACGGCGCTTCCATCACGTCCTCGGGAAAAGCAGCAATATTCTCTGCAGAACGGCTACTCCGGGGTCGGCCCCCCTGGCAACATCTCGTACTGTGCCAGTCTCTTCGAGGCGAGAGGTTAAACTACGCAGTGTTTCATCAATCTGCGGCGAAATTCACGACAAAGTCACCGACCGATTATTGGTCAAATAAATAGTCACCAATGATCCGCGTTCCTGTGTAGTGTAGCTTACTATTGTTTATTTACGTGTATTTCGCATGTGTTTACTACATAAATGTCAAAACAGGAACAGAACACTCCAGCAAATTCGAAAAATTTTCTTTGGAGAAACACATTTATAAATAAACTGCTCTACCTGATTGAATTGAGCGGCTATCCACTAAATGGCTGTAGCTCAAAAACTATTTGAGATACCCATTTCAGTATGTCATTTTTAAAGATATAAATCAAAAAGTGTATTTTTCAAAATTTCATAGTAGGTGGAGCCCCTAATATATTTTTTGCCCACCCTAGCAGCGAAATATATAAAATAATTTCAATTACATACTATTACTATTGCCAATTTCAATTAAATTTCTTTTTTTGCAAATAAAAAGTTTTATTTTTTTTTTTCTTATTTTCAACAGGACGTCAATATCATTTCAATATTTTCATTTAACATAAAATAAATGAAACTGAGATTTGCGATTTTTTTTCAATTCAAATTATCATTTACATACATTGTACATAACGTGCTAATATCAACCCCA